>JANHGL010006630.1:26489-62819 GCA_024611195.1 Ceyx melanurus
CAGGCAGGGGGGTTGGACTAGATGATCTTCTAGGTCCCTTCCAGCCCCTAATTTCTGTGATTCTGTGATTCTGTGTGTAGTACAAGTGGTGATCTTTCTTACCCTCCTAGTGATACCTTAATGGGATGCCAAAGAAGATTTCATTCTGAGCTGACTGTGCAAATATTATTGATAGGTTTTCCTGTTTTCACTTTTTCAGCCATCAGTGGAAGAAGTACTGATACCCTAAACTAGCATCTTTTTGAGGTATAGTTTCAAATTGTCTGTACTTTCAGGGTTCCCACATTTCCTCTGAATTACCAAGGTTATCTGTTGTTGGGGTGTGTATTTAAATTTAGATCTGAAAGCACAAACTCCTGCCACTTGAAACTCTGCCAGCTCAATAAAGAAGCAGAGCTAGCTAAGATACCCTTGCTCCTTCAGCCCACATGGCACAAGCACTGCCTGTGGAAAGCATGTGAGGTCTCCTGGAGTAGCACCAAGAGCAGATATAGAAGACCTTAGTGTAGAGTAATGACACAAGTAATATCTGACTAACATCCAGCTGAGCAAAGAGACTGGGCTCAGGTTAAGTCACCAATGCTAACCCAAATTTCCACCACTACAGAAAAACTTGTTCAAACCTGACTTTATTTTTTAGGTCAAGAAAAATGAATGTTTCTTTCCAGTAGCATTTATAGGTCTTTGGCAATGCTGATTAATGAGCATTCAGTTTTCCCTGTGGTACCACTACATTTGCTCTAGAATTTTTAGGAATATTTTTGGCCTCTATTATGGCTACGCTCCATTATTCTTTTTTATTCGATGATTTGTGTTAAAACAAATCCTGTTCTCTCCAGGATACTTAAAGGCTGGTGAAAGTGCTCTATCTGATGGTTCTGTTCTCTGTTAGATACTTACTAAAGAAGTAAGCACTGACCATGGCTTTGCTTTTTTAAGTAATCTCGGGTTGACTTACTTAAATCAAAAAAGGCACTCTTAAGGTGACTTACATTTACAACTTGGCAATTTTCATGTCTGTCAACTTCTGGTCATTGTGAAATTATTTTTTTTTCTGTAGTGACTCACTGAGGGGGTAGGGATCATCCTAACTCTCTCTCAAGGATCTGTAAGGCTTCTCTTGTGGTGAAAACAAGCAGACTGAAATGACCACAGTGCTGGAAATCAGAAAGCTGTACAAATGTAGGAAGTGAGAGACCCCCACTGAAGAACTTGCAAACTGAAGAAGGGAAGTATACACAACTCAAAGGATTCAATGTGCTTTAGAGTAAACCAGCATGACTAAAGATTGGAAGTGACTCATGAAAAGATTGACAAGCCCTGAAACAGTCTGCCCACAGAACAGCTTGAGTCACCATTCCTGGAGGGATTAAAAGACATATAGATGTGGTGCTTAGAGACATGGTTTCGTGGTAGTCTTTACAGTGCTGTGTTAACAGTCTTTCCTAGCATAAACAGTTCTATGATTCTATGTTGAGCATTTCTTTATTAAATATTGAGCAAAGCTTTGGATCTAGGCAAGGTGTGTGAGCACACAGTGCTGTGAGTACTCTTGAAAAGGTTTTCCTGAATCACGACCTTGCTCTTGGGAGATGCAGTCTGCTCATCTTTCATGAAAGAAAAGAAATTTTATTGGGAGCTGTAAATGTTTAGCAACTCTATAGATCAGACCATGTATGTCTCCTTAAACCTAGAGAAGGGGACACATGTCAGTTCCCATTACTAGAAGGCCATTTACATCTGGCAGAATTTGGCCTTCAGTTTTTAATTACTTTTGCACCAGAATTTTTGTAACATAATGCAAGCAAGAAGAAAGGGATCTGGTTTTACTACATACTCAATTTTTGTAATATAATTACAGGTACCTAGCAAAAATTAGTAGAAGTTATTAGAATCATAGGATAATTTAGGTTAGAAGGAAGCTCAGGAGGTCCTCTAGTCCAACCTCCTGATTAAAACAGGATCAGTTATGAGATTAATATGCTTCCAAGTATTTTGGGGTTTTTACACTTCACACCAGATCACAGGTTAATTCCAGCAATGTGATAATTTCACCAAGTGTCAATCATTTCTTTAGAAATTCAGCTATTATAACTTTTATATGCTTTTAATTCATGGGTTAACTATGGGAGCTCAGTAATGTATGGCGACAATTCTGTAGTCCTTTAAAATGTTACACTCATTATTATACCACCTTCTAAGTTTCCTCGTGGTTCCAACAAGTGCTAGAAATACTATTGTTATGGTAAGTTATGGATCCCCAATGGAGGCATTTAATTTCATGGCATGTTAAAGACTATAACAGTCTATTAAAACAGGGGGAGGAATCTTCCCTTAAAAAAAAAAAAAAAAAAAAAGAAGCAGAATTAAATGCTTAGTGGCATTTCTCCAAAAGAACCATTTATCAAAACCCAAATCTTAGAGATAAGATTTTTTTGAAGTAATACATTCTCTGGGGACTAACAATGAGAATGGTGTGGCCATCCTTTTTTAGCAAACACTGACTGCCATCTCTTAATCAGAAGAGACAGTGGCAGCTGAAGAGAGACTAAGCCAATACTGAAGTATGTATATGATTTTCCTTTCATTATTCTTAGTAGAATTAGGAATTAGGTAATTAATGATTCTGCTCATATGTGTGATTACAATAGCAGGGCACAAACCTGTAAAGGCTTGCTCGGTGCTTAACTTTGCTCATATAAATAGTCCCTTTGGCTTACATACAGATAAGACCCTAGTGTTTGTGCTGTCCTTTTGGAAGCTTTCAAAATGCAGTTATCCCTGTGTGAACCTTGAACAGCATTCACAGGTTTGACTGAGAATCTGAAAACACGTCCCCATGCCAGAAGAAGTGGCAGAGCACAGCTGCTTGCTTTCCAGCTCCAAAACCTTTGGGTTTTGTTTGCAGCTGTCTGTCATAAGTATATGCTTTGAAGAATGTAAATAACTAAAGATGAAAGGTGATTTTTGTGTAAGGGAAAATAAGTAAATAGATGAAACCTTTGCTAAACTTACTGCTCTGTTTAGTTGTCCGAGTACCTGTTTCAGTGCCTGCTGTAGTCAATAGGAACCTTTCATTAGCTCTGACAGACACTGTGCTGATCCCTGGAACTGTGGCGGTTAAGTGCAAATCCTACAGAACTACCAGAGCTGAAGGATTCAGAAGTATGGAGTAGGATTACTCATTTCTGCCTTGTTTGTATCATCTGGGATGACTTTGTCACAGAGGGCATTAAAGAACAGGTTAAAATTAATAATAATAATAATAATAATAATAATAATAATAATAATAAAAGGCACAGCTTGGAAGTCACTAAAGTCCTTCCCTATCCCTTCCCCAGGAGTCCTGTTCTATTGTCCTTTATTATTAATATATCATAACAAATAGCAGCAAATATGGGCTGAGTGTTTTACAGTCAGCAGCAACACTCAATCCACAATTAAAAAATTGTTGGAAGGGAGGAGCTGGAGACAGAAGAGATGGGAAATTCACAGGTGGCAGTCAGACAATGTTGTCACCTCAATAATTTTTTTAACACCTCCCTGATGTCTTGGTGCTGCAGTAGGAAACAACAGTTAATAGTGCTTTGGCAAGACAGTGTGGTAGAGCAGGTTCTTTAGTTGTTGCTTGGGAGAATTGTAAGGAAATCTGAAGATGGTCAGGAAGTGTTGATGTGAAAAGACAGACTTTGGTCACCATTGTTGCATGCCAATAGTAAGAGCCTTGAATACGAGGGCAAGAAGCCTCAATTTGGAAGAACTCAGAGAGCAAATCAAAGTTTCAGTAGCTATGGTGGGAAATAATTTGCAGCTTTATCAGTGAAGGAGCTGTATGTATAGAGGGCTATGAATTGGAGGCAGAATGATTTAGTACAGCAGGATTCTTTTGAGATTATAATGAGCTTCTGCCCCTAAATTAAAACTTTTCTTTAAAGATTTTTGAATCCAAAAATAACTATCAGGGGAGTTTCACAGAAGCATTAATTACTTTCATTCCTAAATCTGACAGTGATCCAAATTCATGTTCCAACTACCATCCCTTTTCCCTTGTAAATTAAGGTTGCAGAGCTAAATTATTGGCTTCAAGGACTGCAAAGGCAATTTTCTACATCATATCTCATTCCCAAGTTGAATGTTATGCGTAGATTATGCACAAACAATGTGGAAAACCTTTATAGCAATATCCCTTGAGTCACCCTTGTCTACTAAACAGAATTTCCTAATGACAATGCAAAAGTATGTGACTGTGTACAGTGGGATTGCCTCTTCTCTAACCCTCCAGTGCACTGTCTACAGGAGGGTATCAAGAACTAGCTGTATTGGAGGTAGAAAGGAGCCTAACTGGGAATGACTGGAAGACACATCCTATAGTAACTGGCCCAGATGCTCCATGCATCCTTGGCATAGACATTATGCAGAAGGGGTACTTCAAGGACCTGAAAGGGTTTATGTGGGATTTTGGTGTAGCAGCTATGGAGGCTGAAGACATTAACCATCTGTCTACCTTGCCCAACTTCTCAGATGACCATTCTGCAGTGGGCCTGGTGAGGGTGGAGAATAAGAAGGTATCAGTTGCTTCTCTTATAGACATCATTGTCAATACCAACAGAGACTCCCTGCTCCCCATACTTAAACTGATTCATTAACTAGAAAGTCAGTGTTGGGTCAGAGGTTGGACTAGTTGATCTTGAAGGTCTCTTCCGACCAAAAACAATCGGTGAATCTGTGATCCTGCCCTGAGAGACTGCCAGGATGAATGATGATCTGAAACATGGACTCCACAGAATATTGCACAGAGACAGTTCCTTGCTTGATGAACGAGCGTGGCAGGAAATGGTTTGGAATAAGAGGTGGAATACTGAGGTTTAAGGGGGAACAGGCTGAGTGGGGGGGGATGGGCTGTAACCCCAGGACCCTGAGGAGTCCGAGGGCAGGCATATGTTATTGCCTCTCCTTCCCTGCCACGCTCCACAGAAAAAGAAGACCAGGAGTTTGGGAGGCTCTTCCTTCCCAGGCTCTGGTGGCTGCGAGGGCTTCTCAGCTTGGCTGGGCCCAACTCCTTGTGTGCCACACAACCCATCACCATCCCAGAGCGGGTTTGGGTGGAGTTCTGGATCCTTCTGACCTTAGTATTCTTTTGTTGTTGTTTTTCTCCTGCTATTCATTATGCTTGTTGCAGTCTTAACTTCCAGTCTTGGGTGAGGCATTTTTCTTTTTCCTTATTCCTGTTTTCATCCACCCCAGCAAGGGAGGGGCAAAGGGGGCTAATCCTGCTCTCTGTCATGTGAACTTTCCCTAAGCTTTAAATGGAGATGGTTGGAAAAAAATTATGGTTGACTGCTGGAATTCTGTTCAAATAAATCAAGGAACTGGTATTGCCTTAATTTAAGATAGACTGCATCTATGATGTACCCATGTGCTATTTAACCTATGCCCTGGTTTAAATACTTCTTTCAGACCAAGATTAGTGCTTACACCTGAGGATAGTTGTATTTACTCCCTCCTCAGCTAAGGTCTTGTCCTATGTTTGATTGGGTTAATTATCACCAGCAGCTGCTGGCCCACGCAGCTGAGAGGGGCCACAGCCGAGGTAAACAACTGAGCCAGCCAATGGGATATTCCATACTGAGTCCTGCCCCTATATAAGGGGAGGGTGGGAGCACCATCAGGGGCACCTGTTTTCAACTTGCAAGTTGGGTGGTTTGGTTGTTTATCCTGGCCATGGCTGTATAGTGGAGGACCTTCTCCCTGCCTTTGTCTGGAACTTCTAGATCGGTCGCACGAGCACCCTGCTGGCATCTACACCTTTGCTGGGCCTGTTTAACAGTGAGTGTGTCTAAACTAGTATTTGAATGAATTATATGGTCAAAAACTCGGGGGGGAGTTGTTGTTGTTTGATTTCTGTGTTGGTTTTTTGGGGTGTGGCTTGCTTGGTGGGTTGGTTTTTTTGTTGTTATTGGTTTTGTTTTTAGATATTTCTATATCATCTACTCCTTTTGTTTGATTTTGTTGGTGTGCAAATAAAACTAAAATATCACAGACCTAGAAGGCCTGTGAACAAACAAGAGCAGCTTCTTAGCAAGGCTTTGCTTAGTACAGGCCCAGCTGGGCTGGTTTTGCAGGCTTGGGCATGAGAAATAAATGTTCTTCCTAGAAACTAAAGTTTAGATTAAGTTAAGCTTCAAGTGAGTATAGAGATCAAAGCAATCGTTGTTGTTTGTTACTGCTTATGTTATGGGGGTTTCTAAGCTCTTAGTTGATTCCTTGGCCTATTGCTTGCAGGTGTGTTCAGAGCTGTGCTAGCCACTGCCCTCCTTGTTTTTAGATAGAGTGACCTACAGAGGCTCTTGTTTTCTGCTTTGGTTCTATCAGCAGTTGGGAAAATCTTCTGGATTTTTACTATGTTTTCTGGCTGATGCTGTAACAAAAGTTAAGCCTACAGATTCCCCCCTGCCCCGGGGAACTGGTGCTCTCTGGGAGCTGTATCCCTGTTTTCCTGAAAATACAGTAGTGCAGAAGTTAGTGTTATTGGTGACCTCCTGGCTTTAGCATCATTCTTCCAGAAATGTATACTTTAAGGCTCTGGAAAAATAAAAATCCTCTACAACTGGCATATGTTGAAACTACTGAAGATTTTTTGCAAACCAGAGGTATTCAAGTCCTACCTCAGCAGCTAACTTCTATTGAAATAACTGGATCCTGGACTGAGTTGAAAATGTGGGCTGCATTTTTAACTAGATATTTTTTAGGTAATACAATGAAGTTAAGTGTTTAATGGGAAATGTATCTTTCACCTTCTAGCTCTGGTCAGACAGAACTCTGTTTATTAAAACATTGAAGGTTTAAGAAAAATGTACAGATGTTTCTCTTCAGTCTGGGCCTGCTCTGAAAGGCCCCCAGTAACTGGGAAACCTGCATGGTGTAACATTTTAGCATAATAAAATAGACATGCACATCAGAGGGACTTTACTTGAGGTGATCAAAATATACAGAACTAGTAGGATAAAATCTTTCATGTTTCATTTCTGTTTGGTTTTGTGGGTTTTTTTTCTGGTGCAATGTTCTTAGCAAGAAAAGTTGGCAGCAGCCTGTGCTTGAGCCCCGAGCTCTTCTGGCCATTTAATTCTGATTTTCCTTGGGTTTTAACCAAGTCTCTGGCATTTCTTCTGCCTTGAAATATGTAGATGGGATGGTAGATCAGTTTCCTACAGTATTCATAGTTATTATTTGAGAACCAATGAGGAAAATAAATAACCTGGGCTCTTTGTAAGTGATGAGGGAAAAGCTTGTTTACCAGATCTCGCCTTCTCTGGCAAACAGCTGGCTGTAGTTTTAATAATGAGCTGCCCATAATTGGAATGTAGTTAATCCAAGTTAACACCCATGCACTAAACTTGCTAATTGGGAATTTCTCTTTATAATAAGCACACTACTCTTGCTTTTTCAAGTAGTGTTAATGTGCTGATACAGCAGAGAGAGTGCACCTCACTCCATGACTGCAGCTAGCAGGCCCCAGTGCATGGTAATTTTTGAAGAAAACATATGGTAAGAGTAATGGCTGAAGTCTGTAGACAGCTTGCCTAAATTACAGTGCATCCATTGAAACCAGGACACATGCTAAGCTGCTGAAAGCTAAGAGATGTCATTAAAAAATGATTCATATACCTTTGCCTTAATGAGTGCTCACACTTGAGGATTGCCAATTGCCTGATCAATAGCTTCACTGCCGCACAGAGCAACATTCTTAGTACAAGTGGAATATTTCCATTACACAAATGTGGGACTTCAGCTTATATACTTTTGCCTTAAAGGAATTTGAAAATTTTTCTTTATATTTCTGAAACCTGCCTATATTTGAGTCTAGTAAATAAATAATCATGCACTGCCATATGGAGCAATTTCATAACAGCACATGGTGAGGTTCTAATGAGTTTTACCATACTGTGCCTGACAGGTGAATTTTCAGCTTTGATTACAGGAGGCCAAAAATAATTCATCCAGGCCAATAAAGTCTGATTTAGATAAGACTCGATTATTTTTGCTATCAGCCATTAAAAACTCTTCTATCCTCATTTTCATTTTCAGACACATAGCCTGGCAACAAGCAATAATAGATTATTTATTGCACTATCAAATCCACAGTCTTGTTTACTTATCCGAGCACTGCAATTGTCGATATTCTGGAGTCCACTAACTGCTGCCTTGAAAAGGTGACATGCTCAGGAGTTGTTTTCAAGCTCAACTCTTAAAGTCTTAAAAAAAAAGTACTTAAAAATTATTAGTACTGCAGTGCCTAGAGGATCCATTTTGTCATCCAGGCCACAAACAGTTTGAGACAACCTTGACACAGAAAATGTGCAGTCTGTTGTCCCTATGGAGGAGCCCAAGCCTCTCCACAGCAGCCTGCCTCAGTCCTGCTGCAGGTGGGTGCCCCTCCACTGAATGAACAGCATGAACTCTGTTAGACAGGCACATTGTACCCTTGATGGATTACATGGATTACAGCATGACACAATGTAGGTGCTGCCATCCTCTAATGGAGCTGAGCTCTGTCTGCTGCAATGCTGCTGATCTTGGGATGGGCAAAAGTGGGTCTGATAGAGGAAGGCTTAAAAATTTTGTGCTAAGCCCGTGTCATAAGCTGTTTCTCCCTTGGATCTCACCCTCATCTCTTGTAGATGAATAATGGCCTTGGGCCCTTAAAACCAAGTTATACAGCTGAGGCAAAGCCGTATAATTCATTTTAATGAAACAAATATTGCTTTAGTCCATTTTTAACTGCATGAAGACATGTGTTAGCATACTGGTGCAGACAGTCCAGCTTCTCTGGTTTTCCAGCAAACTAGGGCATTGAATTATTCACAGAAGGCAAGTGCAAAGGGAGATGTGTGCTGCCTAGACTTCCTGCAGCTGCAAGAATAAGTAACTGTGCTGTCTCTCTTGCCTTCAGATTTGTAAGACTTTCTTCTTTGGTGCTTCCCAAAATAGCTTAGTGTTCCTGGAAGGCTGCTAGGTCTCAAACTTTGAAGATTTCACCTTATATCTAAAGCCTAGTAGTTAGCATCCTGTATGCCTAAGAGCACTATCTTGATCCATTAGAGGCCCTTTATTCCCCTTGCTTTAGTCTTTGCTATTCTTCCATGCCTTCCTCTTGCATTAAACAAGTGAGAAAGGAGCATTTATCCTTATTCACAAACCAGGCAAAGAGGTGGGTGCGCTGTTCCTACATAGTGTGTGACTTTTCATGCAAAACTTTATCTCTGACCTTTCTTTTCTTACCCTTGGTTCAATTTCTTTCTGCCCTAGGGTTGGAGACAATGAAAGTTAATTATGGGGAGTTTGTCTCTTCAAATGCATCTGCACAAAAAAAAAAAGACCTAGAAGATAATTTTTAAAGAGATTTCCCTTATCAAACTTCATCTCTTTTTTTTTCTTTCAGTAGACATTTTAATTTTCCATTAAGTGAGGATCATGTAAGAATTCAGTATGAATAAAAATTGTGTCCTATGAAATTTTATTTATTATTTTTTAGGGAATAATCTTTGGATGCCGGCTCAAGGAATTAAAAAATCTTTGCCTAAAATGGGTATTATCTTGAAATCCCATAGTGGAAGTCTAGTTTGCAAACATACTCCCCAAAAGATGCTGAAGTTCAAATAGATCTTTTAGGTCCCCTATTTAAAAATTAAACAAAAGGGGCTTCTGTTGATTTACAGAATTAATGAGAGTGACTAGGATACTCATTTAAAAGTATCACCAGTGGTTGCAGATTTAATTTTTTTTTAATTCATGAGCTGTGTTGCAGTCTGGTGTCCTACTTAAGGATTAAAAACTTAGGATAAGCAAGGAACTATGAAATTAAAAGCAGCATATAACTGAGCCAATCTTAGGTAGTATCTCTGAGGTAATTAAGGATGGAGCAACATAGTGATCAAATCAAGGTTGCAATTAAAACTGAATCAACAGATCAATGGGTTCAAATGTACAAATCATCATATTAATATAGCAGGTAATCAAGTCGAATTAAGAGGTTGGCACTGGAGGGAATTTCTGTTTGAGTCTTAAATCACAGGGTGAGACGGGGAAGAACCTGTTTTCTTTTAGCCTATGACAGCAGCAATCACTGACCTTTAGAAAGAAGCACATGAATGATCTTTCTGACACTAAGTTGACACCTAGTGTTTTCATCCAGTATTTGTGACAGTTAGGTTTTGGTTCATTTTTTTAGAAGGTGCAGCTTATTGGGATTTATAGGTCATTTTTACAGATTTACTTGTTCAGGTAACAAGCTTTACAGGCCAATAATGTACCTCGAAGTCCAGTCCTGAACCAGAAAGTGATGAACAAGAAAAGGCAGTCCTTTTTTCCAAGGTCTTGCAGCTAAAATACTAAGTAATAAAAAAGTAATTAGGAAATTTCAGGGAGCAAGGTAACTGGTTTAGGTGTGTGAATAGACAGAAATACTTGAAATTATAGGGCGATGTTGTCAGATCAGACATTCTCCAGTTTTGTTTTCAAAAAGAATCTGTAGCAATCAAGTGAATATGAAAACACACAAGAATTCTAAATCAAGCAATAGTAAGAGATTTGTGTAATAGTAAGAGATTTGTGGAATCTATGGTGCAAAGATTGAACTTAATCATCCAGTTTAAAAAAGAAAAAAGGATTAACTAACGTGGATGTGCTGGAAAAAAAAAAGTTTCAAGAAAAGCCTCATTTATGAAAGGTACAGCTTCTGTGGTGATCTTCTACATAGTTATAATACTAAACGTTACCAAGAGTAACCAGCATGGATTTTATGAAAGGGAGGTCATTTAACTCATGTGATAGCCTTTTATGAGGGTGTGACTGAATGGATGGCCAGAGGACACCAATAGATGGTGTCTACCTTGGCTTCAGTAGGGCTTTTGACACTCTCCCGTAACGTCCTTGAGGGTAAGCTCAGGGAATGTGGGTTAGAAGAGGGGACAATGAGATGGGCTGAGAACTGGCTGAACAACAGAGCTCAGAGGGTTGTGTTCAGTGGTGCAGAGTCCAGCTGGTGACCTGTAAGCAGTGGTGTTCCCCAGGGGTCAGTGCTGGGTCCAGTCTTATTCAACATCATCATCAGTGACTTGGATGAAGGCAGAGAGTGCACACTCAGTATGCTTGCTGATGACACCAAACTGGGAGGAGTGGCTGACACAGCAGCAGGCTGTGCTGCCATCCAGAGAGACCCAGACAGGCTGGAGAGCTGGGCAAAGGCAACCTAAGGAGGTTCAACAAGGGCAGGTGTAGAGTCCTGCACCTGGGGAGGAATAACACCAAGCACCAGTACAGGTTAGGGATTCATCTGCAGGAATTAATCTGCTCCACGGAGAAAGACCTTGGAGTGCTGGTAACATTCATTCTACAACTCCTTTAACATCTATTATTGTGCTGGAGCTCAGGGGCAATCTTTCCCTGTGAAGAGAACTTTTTTGTGGGTCAGTTTAGTCCCTTTCTTTCCAAACCTTTGGGAATGCCCCTCTCAGAGACCTCCACTATCCAATGAAATCAGTTAAAATACATTGGTATTCTCAAAAGTTATTGGAGATGTGCAAACAGTGCAATAGCATAAGGCTTGTTTTCTTAGTTAAGAATAAGACCTTCTTACATTTTTATCTTAATAAATTCTTTTCCTGATTGAGTCTGAGAGGATTCATACTACAACAAGAATGAGGGCATTCTGGACAATTCTATAAAAATATTTTGCCAGATAGGATATTTTCAAGATTAACTAACTTTTTTCATTGATGTAACTACGAACACGGGTTATAAACACAGCAGTAATTCTTATGTACCTGTTTAGTATGATAAACTTGTTTTGCCTCTCCTGTGTTAATGGGGATGGCCTTTTGGAAAGACCATAAAATTATTATTGTGGAAAAGAGATTGTTTAAATTTCAGCATGATCTGGAGAGTTGGGCTATGCTTCTCCAGTCAAAATGGATACCTACAAATCTTGCCATCTTAATTCAGAGACCAGATGTAACACAGGTCAATTTAATTTCATTACTGTCAGAAGGTCACTTGAAAAGATCATAATGTTGGCAAGCCACTGCCCGCTGCAAGGTGATGCCACATGAGGAGAGTGCACCAGGGACTACATGCTGAAGTGAAATTAATTAACCCATGTCAGCAACAGAGAGCTCAATGCGTTTGGTGAGCAATCAAAGAAGTTCTGGGTCTGCTAACTAATAATCAGTTTAAATTTCTTACACTGTTAAGAATCAACATGTAGAAAGTTAGATCAGTAGTTCTTTAAAAAAACTGGCAGGCATTGTAACAAAGGAAACACTGAAGAAGTAAGAGTAGGCATATTCTTATTTTTTTTCTGTTTATGGTAAGTGCTTACTAAGCTTAAGCTAACAAATGCAACTGCAGCTCTGGATTGCCCATGATATCTAATTTTCAAACAGACATAAATACTACAGAACAAGTTGTCATTTTAAAAGGGTAAACAGAAAAATCATATAAATTAAGTGACATTTAAGAAGTTCAGGGTTTATATCACAGCCACCAGGGAAATCAGAGACCTAAGGAAGAAATGTTTCTTTAGACCATTGATATAATCAGGCTTGGGAGAATTTTTCTTTTTCTTTCCTGAGTGATTGTCCAAATAATTTAGAAGCATAATTTTGGACTTGGATTGTCACAAAGGATTAACTGTTTCCTTTTAATTATGGACCCTGCATTTGGCATTCATTTTTAAGTTGATTGGAAATTAGTTCACTAAAGCAGTAAAAGGTTAAATGCAATCAAGTGGCTGCAAGAAACAAAAAGCCACACTGAGGCTCTGCTTTTTTTGAAAACAGAAGAAATAATGGCACAGCAGCAAAGATTATTTGGGGGCCTTACCTAGGTGTTTATAAGACCAGGAGAGGCTACACTGGGATAGAGGAATGCTTTGATCACCACCTGAGGTCAATCTAGAAAACTTAATGTAAAGCCATCAAGTTTTAAGGAGCATCTTTGCAAAAAGACTGCCTCTCTCTGAGAGAGGACATTGAGGTGATAAGTTGTGCACCACGGTGCTGTCTGTGACTAGCTGGGAAATAGATTTACAACAGAGTCATATTTGAACTGTTCAAGGATGCTCAAAGCCAAGCTCTACTTAGGCTGATGGGTTGGGACTGGGAGATAAGGGAATCTCCCACTAAAGCTTTGGAAGGCTGATTATAGTATGAGAGGTTCCCCTGGGTGAAATGCAGCTGGAGGGGGGCCCATCCCAGCTCTGTCTGCTGGGGGTACTCCCCAGTGTGCAGCCAGGTTCCTGCTAAGAGGAGCTTGGGCCTGCAGCCCCCTGCAAAGCACGTGCACCAGTTCTGAAGCGCATCAACAGCAACCAGCTCCTGCTGTGGCTGCTCAAAGACATCCCTCCGGTGTGTTAGTGCTGAGCAGCAAGGCATCTGGAGTGGGTGCTTCTTGTGTGGCTTGCTCTGGGCTCAGGCTGTAGCAGCTGCTGTTAGGCTATAAATGCTGTTTCCTTTGCAGTCTGCAGTCAGATGCTGCTGTATCAACGAGCAGATGATGAGAAGAGCAAGCAAGGGGAAAGGTCACCTCCTATACTGTCACAGCACATCAGACAGCTAGCTGATGTTTCTAAGCCACGAGTACAGGTATTCCTGGTGCTTATCTCAGAGCAGTGTTGTGTGCACCAGGCAGCAGTTAGGGCCTGTCCTCGCCGCTAGCATTTATCATGTTAGGAGATGACCTTCAAAGGATCAACTTACCATACACCATGCTGGCCACAGCTTTTCAGTATGGATAGCCAAGAGCTAGCTGGAGTGCAGGTTTATGCCAGCTTGCTTAGCCTGAACAGCACCAGAGCTTGACCTCAATGCAGAACATGACCCATTCTTTGCTGCATTATCCAATTAGTCATTAATTCTTCTCTTTAAGGTCTTGGTCTAGCAGGAGACAGTCTTACTGCTAAGATAATCCCTAACATTTTACAAACATAGCATTATAGGCAGTTCTGATGAAAGGCAACCTCAGGAGGGTTGACTAATCCTCCGCCTATCCTAAGGCAGGATCAGCAAGACATTTAAGCTTTTCATGAGAGATATTTATCTAACCCATCTTTAAAGAGGACCTGCAAGTCTGGGGAGAAGGCTGGGTCATAAACCTTATTCTGTCTTCAGCTGCTTTTTTGGTTTTCTTTTTGACACATTTCATCTGCCAAATGTTTGGTTACCAATGCTAGAAAGAATACATTTATACATTGCCTATAAATAAATTATTCCTTTATGTCTTAATAAAAGATTAGTTAGTGGCTTAGAACCCATTAATTAATAAGCTGAGGCAGTCTACCACTGATGTATTAAAAGCTATCTTTATACATACCATTCTGACACATCTTACCCATATAACATCACATCCACATTTAAAAGAATAAGTGCTCAAAATCTATAACTTAGTCTTTGCATTTAAACTTCTTTTTCATTTTTTTTTTTTGTTAAAGAAAAAAAGTGCCTCTTTTGTAGACTGCTGTCTGCAAAAAAGACTATCGCACAGATTTTGTGCAGCAGCTATATTATGTGTTTGGGAAGTAGAGCTATGATCTTTTCTGGTCCTTGTTTGCTTTTTATCAGTGATGTCTCAGACTTAAGAGATTTGTAGTGCTCTCATATACAAAATTATTAGTATTGTCAGCAGAGGAAGTGTAAGCTTTCTATCTCCTAAAGGGTTTCATAAAATGTTATGCAAGTGTCTGTTACAGATGGAGTTGGTAACACTGTTTACTCTTAAGGTAGTCCAGCAACTGGCATTTTCACTTGCCAGCTTTTAATTATTCAAACTAAAAACTTTTTATGCAAATATTTGCTTCAGGCTAAATGTTTTAGAGAACATTCAGGAAAAAATAGTTCAGCTGCATCCAAGAGTACAGAAGTCTGAGGGAAGGAGGAGGTTAGCTTTTTCTTATGATAAAACATTTAACTGATTTAATTAGGTTTGGTCACTCTTTGTTTAAAAATTGGCAGACAGATTTGCTCTAACATCAGAGATCTGTCTTCTCCAGCTCCTTGAAAATCCAAGATGAGTTTCTGAAAAGCCTTGACCTGACAATTCTCAGTGGGTGTGCCTTGGAATAGAGTCACTGAGTTCTCCAGGTGGATTCTGCTATTGGCCTTAGAGGGACTGTGCAAGGTGATGTCTAACAAACTTGTGTCATTTGCAAGAATGGCCAAGGGAAATGATAGTAATCCACATGTTTTCTGTCTAGAATAGTTCGTTCTTATTCCAGCCCACAGACAAGCTGGTGGGAGTGGACACTGGTTTATTTAGCATTTCTTGAAGGGGGGGTAAGGTGTGCTATTACAAGGCATCTGAGTGGCTCCTGTGTCTTCAACTGAGAGACGTGGGTCATACCTTATGGAACAGTAGCTGATATTGTGTCTGTGTCTGTGTGTGTGTATATTAAAGAGAAAAAAAAAGAATAATTCAAGTTGCTTTTGTGATGTCCAGCCTGTTTTGGCTGTTGCACCTTTGACCAACTCCACCAGCACTCTGCAGGCAATTGGCAGTGGCAGCCTGAGCTGGGATGAAGTCTGCCAATAACTTGCAGAGGGGTCTGGGGAGGACCGAGCAGAGATACAGGCGAGTATTTGCCGTGGTGTTAAGCCTATTTCAATGTTCATTGGAAAATAAAAGGTCTCTGGATTTGTTCCAGAAATTGTCTGTGTCGAGCATCCTGCATCACCAGACTGCAGGGACTGCGCCGGACTTACCCTGGCAGCTGGAAGAAGCAAATGCAGAGACAATTATGGTGTTAAGCACTGAACCAGAGAACAGGGAGACAGTGAAACCCTCCCTGCTTCAAGCACTTGATCCCTTGTGATGATAACAGTCTGCTTATTGTTGCCAGACTTCTCATCACAGCCAGTGGTAGAAGCCTGTGCTGTGTACCCAGGTCTCGAGGACTCCAGCTTGAGGAGTCTTTCTCGCTTGATAGGATTTTGTGATAAGTTATTTCATGAAATTTAGGAGTATGTTCTTATTATGGATATATACCCAAACAGCCTTACTCGGGTTTGAAAAGGAACTAGCTACCTACTATCTCCAAACTTTTTGCATGCTGGACTGTGCAACCTTAATAACCTTCTGAATTATTTATTTTTCAGAATCTCATATAGCTCTCAACATTTGTATCAAATTGGAACCATAGGGGAAACTTGGGCATCAGGACACAGTAGCAATTATCCTCAGTGCTTCTCAACTATGTGATAGCTTAGCTAACCAGTTTTTGCTTTAATGGAGATTGTGCTTACTAGAGTTGCTTCAGAAGCTTGTTTTTTAACCTTAGGTTGTACTAATACACAAAACCACTACCTCCCCATCAAACTGCTTGTTGATGACACTCGGTGAATTCCTCTCTTGTATTTCTGTAACATGGAATTGCCTGAGCCTGGGCACCTAGGTCCACTTGAGACATTCATTACTTGGGTCCAAATTTATTGTCATTAGTTGAAGGGCTATTAATTAGTAGTAATTCTGGCAGAATGTCTAAGTTTTTCTACTTAAAGTGTGGTATCAATGGATTTGGAATAAAATGCATTAAATCTGTTTTCTCCTTTAACTTGAAAACCAAAAAGCATTAGTATTTAAATCACTGTCCATCACTGTAAAAATCCTTCTTTTTTAGAAAGATAACTGCTGCTAATTTTCCGTGCAGTAATTTGAGACTCTTTGGGAGGCTGCTAGCTGGTGCTAGAACATGTATGCGTCTCCAGCTAAAGGATGTGGCTCTTAGAGGTTTACTGCTGCTGGTAGTTAGACATTCCCAAAATGAGCAATTTTTTACAATTCTTTTCCCCTGCTGTTTTGCTTTTGTTGCACCCCAAGTGGCTCTGTTTAAAGTGAAGAGGTGTTTTCAGAATCAGGAGCTTATGCAGATGGGTTTTCTGGAACTCTGATCTTAATCAAAGCCAGTATGTCTGCTTCTCACAATGCAAAATTAAATGTAATAGTTTAAATAAATAGGCTTTCAATTTAACTTGGAAGGACTGTGGGATTTGGGTGAACAATTACTGTCTTCTTTTGCTTTTAAAAGAAGGAACTTGTACTATTAAAAAACAAGAAGTACTTTTCTGACTGCAAAAGTATCTTTCAGAATGTGGTACAGGCTTCATAAGGCACCAGGTGATAAAATAGGGAGCTTTGTTTCAATAGATCTGTCTCGGTGGTGTAATGTACGTTAGTATGTGTAATGACTGCAGGGACTGGTTAGATGTGTGATAGAACACACAGTACTGGGCTGTTATCTTGTTTTAATTACATGCAACATTTTTCTTCAAAATGAAGAAAACAATAGAGACAATAATCCGTGAGCAAGCAGATATGTGGATGCAAAAGAGATGCCTACAGTATTCCTCTGTTGGTAGTACCAAGAAGAAAGGTCATGAAAAGCCCCATAAATAGCCTCTATTACCCAGAAAGAATGCCTCAGTAAGTGTCTGACAGAGAGATCCCCAGCTCCCAGCAGCCATTAAAAGCAGACTTTCACTTTCAGACATTAGAACATAAAGCTCCTTAATGAAGGGAAGATGTTTTTAGTCAAATTGTTTTCCTTTAATATTTGTTTTTCCCACTTCAACAAAATGTATATGACAAACGACTGACTAAGCTTACAGGAAAGATCATTGTTAAAACGGACATTTTGAATAAAAATATTTCCTAAAATTCCCATTACACTATTTAAATGGAAACAATCCAGACATCATTAAAATAAAGCAGGATTCCTTCAGGGAGAAACTATTTCTGGTTTGATTTCTGTCAAAATGACTTTGACTTTCAGAATACTTTTACAAAATGTTTTCCTGAGGCTTTGCCTTTGTGAAGGGTTTTTAAACAAAGGAACTATTTGCCACTAAATAGAAGTAATCTGATAAAAGATTGAATTCAAATTAAGTATGCTGCTTTTTTAATGGAAGAGGTTCCTTATTATTTTATTTTGTTTTAAGACATGTCACCTAATCAGCACATAAATCTTCATAGAATTCATCTGTCAACCTCATTAATTTCCTGTGAATATTACAGTGCGAGGAAAAGACCATAATTTCATGAAGGTAATTTATTCTAGAATCAGGTGCCTCATATTTTTAGTTCCATGAGTTCATGTTTTAATGAAGCTAATTTCAGTCAAACACATCCTTGTGGACACAATATGGTTATAGACTGATTCTGGAAACGGCCTGATCCTGCTCCCCCTCAAGCAACTCAACAGAGGGAATAACTCTAGTGAGGGCACATGAGGTTTGAATAAATGTTACCTGGATGAAACAAACTGCAAGGGACTATAAGACCTTTATTTATGCCATATGGTGGCAAAAGTGGCATAAAGGACCCTAATTATGAAAAAGAAATAACTTGTGTGGCAACATTATGCTGTTAGAGCGGAAAAAAACTGAACTGATGCAATCCTGAATCAGGTCTCCCATGGATACAAAGCTCTTGTTTTTCTTTAGCCTCCCCCTCTTTATTTCAAGTTAATTTTTTACAACTTTGGTGTCTGAAAAAGGTGAATTTTCTATTAAAGTGCATAATCTAGAGCCTGATTTTTCAATTCCTTTCTGTATTGGTCCCTTATATTTGTGCAGTTGAATCTGATGTTTTTTGTTGTGCTCCTGGCTTCTGTGGGACTGAACTAGATGGAGGAGGCTGCAAAATGGGGTGTTCAGGTTCTCCTAGTGCCATCCTGGCTCAGGGTTGCACCAGAGCTGCAGCAAGGGTGGAGATACTGTGGCCTCTCCTTGTCTATTCTTTTCTGCCCTGCAGTGGAAGTGATCATGTTCTGAACTGCAACTCCCTAGAATCTGGGCAAATTGTCTGTTTAACCTCAGTGTTCTGTAATGGGCTTGAGGATGAAGGTGCTTATATAAGGTATATAATATTGTTGTCATAAGTAGTAGATAGGCTATTCATAAAGCATTGGAGCTTTGATATAAATTGATATACATTACTAAGCCCTGGCTAGGGAAAAATCCAGACTGTTGCTGGTAGTGAGCTAGGGTTTCAGTGAAGAATGATTCATCCCATATTTCTATAGCTCATGAGCCTTCTCAAAAATTCTGCTCGCTTTTCAATCTTGTCATTCCCTTAATGCTGTTTAAAAACTTGGTGGTCACAATCCTTATGCAACGATTAAAAATAATGAGAGAAAATTTCAGGGAAAAATGGAGCAAAATGTGTGCAAGTGGTTTGGGCTCCAAGCAAATGTAAAGAGAGCTAGTTTCATTGTCAGAAGAGTTTTAGAAACTTCACATGCAGAGTGTACAGAAAGCATCTTTCAGACATGATTTTGAAAACTGCTAATATTTGAAACCAGCTTCTGTAACAAGGTTACTGAGGTGAGGAGAGAACTGCTGCCTGGAGGACATGTATTAGAGTGATCAGAAGATGTTGCAGGCAAGTTTCAATATCAGTTGCTATTTTTTTACAGTAATTTCATTGCAACATTGACCACTGAGAACAACCACCCATCATTTAACCACTTCTGCAACTTTTTCCCCCCACTTTTAATCTTGTAGTGGAGGCAGCTGAATAATACCTTTTTCAAGGTAAGTGTCTGATGTGTTACATCAATCACTAGAATTTCTTCTAAGATCCACATTATACTTTAAACCTTGACCTTAACAGCCGTATCAGCATAATAATTTTTAGGTATCTGAAGGATTTAATACTTGATCACAAGAGAAGGTGTTGGGGGCTCCTTTTATGACCTATGGCAGGTAGGAATAGGATTCTGTTGCTCTCCATTGCATTATTCTCCATCATCAAGCCTTTAAAGGCAAATAGCTGTGCTGCATGGGTGCAATCTTATCTGTATGGTAATGCTTTATTAGGAAATAACAACTGGTTTGGATGAATAGCAGGTAAGCTGTTTTTGAGAAAAAGTGTTTGGTTTCCAGGGCAAGTACATCATGGAGAGCAGCAATAGAAATTTAATCTCCTTGCCCTCATAGAATCATAGAATGATTTGGCTGGAAGAGACCTTTAAGATCATCATGTCCAGTCATTAACCCTACACTGCCAGGGTCCCTAAGCCATGTCCCCCAGCACCACATCTCAGTGAAGGTATGCTCTCTTCAACAAGTCAGAGCATTCCAGGCTTCAAAGCTGTTCAGTGTTTTCTGAAACTTGGGGAAAAAAAATGTAGAATGGTGATTTTTTTATTATTTTTTTTTTTAATGGTGCTTTCTGTAATGTGAATGTATGAAGGAAGCAGTGACCAGCTCACTACATGTAGCCTACAGAGCATCTTCCAGTTCTTTGAGTTTTGGTCCTAGAGGTTTCTTACACCAGATCCATCCTCACTCTTGTGAGGATGTCTTGCTCTGCAGCCATTTAGAAATGCTCAGAGACAATTGGTTCCCTTGCAAAGCTGTCTGGTAATGAGAAGCTACTCCTGTTACCATTTGGGATGATCAGAATTCTTTCATTGTTTGTCAGGTTTTATGATTTTAGTTGGGGAGAATCTCCAGAAGTTCATGTATTTAACCAAGACATGTACACAGAAAAGAATAATTTTGGAAAAACTGGTGCAGTGTTATTTTTACTCTCCCCATCACAAGGGAAGGAGATACTGAATTTTCTCTTAGTGCTTAAGAGATGCAGACTGTAGCCATAGTGAACATGATTCAGTAACAGGAACTGTCAGCTTGGCCTCTGTCATTCCAGGACAAGACTGTCTGGTTTCAAGCTGGCTCTACCTAGATGAAGCAGTCTCTGTCTGAACAAATTGCAAAATGTGGGTTAAGGCTTGCTCATGAATTCAGTGGGCAACTTTCCCTTAACATCAGTGAGAAATTGGCCAGGCTTTGGTGTCATAATCATATTCTAGCTGTTGTGTGATAAATGAATTTGCCATATTTATACTGCTCTGTGAGGGACAGTGAGTTTTCAATGAAAATATTCCTGTTTGGCTGCAGGTTACAGTTAATACATAATAGAATGTTAATTCCTTCTGGAATTTGCAGGTTACTAGTTCAGAAGTTAATTCTAATTACCACTCAGCCTGACTCTGTGTCAAGCTATGTTTTTGTTCAGTGCAATGGCTCTGGAGTTAGCCCACAATATTACTATAAAGTTAAAAATGGATGTTTGAGTAGGGATTTCCATAGCAGAAAATAATTCTTTCAAAGGATGTATGGATGTGCACAGCATGCACTTTATAAAGGGAAATGCTTTTCTGTTGTTGTAATCCCCTCTGCTATTTCTAGCAAACATTCATTTGACTTGTAGGCTGATCCATTTCCATAAAGCTCCTCTGTCCTTAACAATCATGTCATGCAACTGTCAGAATCCCCTGTTTGTGATGAGGCATGGTTTTCCTGGGCTTTATCTTGTCACAACCCTAGTAAAGCATCAGACTTGCAAAAGCAAGTAAGTTGTAAAAGCAGACAACCTTTGGTGCAGCTCTCCATTTTCAGAGTTTACTGATTAGGGAAATGATGAAGTGTATTTATAATGGCATATTTCTGCACTGTTTGGTGCTTTTTTTTTATGCTCAGGGATTTTTTCTGCAATGTAAAATACCTTTTCAGCAAAGGTAAATTTGAGGGAGGAATTGATTTGTTTTAGATACATTTTAAATAATTTATAATTAGTCTTCCTGTTGATTGCTACATGGATGGCTAGTGTTGTATGTGGTCCAACACGCTTAGTTCATGCAACTTCATGACCATTTGTACAACATAATTTTCTTTGTGGCCAAGCTGAGAGCAATAAGATGTGTGGCGTGAGCTTTCTCTCAGCACGCTTGCAGACTGTGTTGGAAACCACAGGATTCCTCAATGCCTTTAATAAATAACACATGTCATCCATCTATCAGCTGAATTATAGTGCAGTGCATAAGCTGAAGCAGTCAGCTGACCTGTTTATCTTCACCCCCCCCCACCCACCAGCTCTATTCAGTGTGAGCAGAGTTATAGAAGTTTGGGTGGGGGGGGAAGCCATTAATAGAAGAGAGGCAGAAGATGATGAATTAAGGGAGCCTCCATTAATTTTTCATTTTGACAGATTATCGTCTGTCAGAAGGCAGAGGAGATGTTTCTCGTACACAGAGCCAGGGAGCTCGCTCTTTGTAACACAGACTTATGTTTTTCGCATGAATTAGGTAGTGGGCACCAAAAGGATGAAAAATTCATGACAATCTATAATTTACATGCTAGAAGATAAATAATGAACTAAATCCTGTCATTAAATTGGTCTTTCATTTTTTCTTAATCCCTAGGGTGATGAATCTGATTCTGCAACAGCATTTAGGATAAATTGATTTTTTTGGGGGGGGGACAAAGCTGTTTAAAATACTTTTTGTTATAAATAGCTTGAGCAGCACAGTACATTGCCTTAGGCTGAATGATATGCTAGCCTATTAATGTATTAGTACATTAAGATTGACGTTAATTAATGTCAATATTAACATCACCTTTTCTAAACCACATTGAGCTACCAAAAAAGTCATAAATATTGTAGGGTTTGGTTTAATTAACTCTGAGTTTTGTTAAAAAAATGAAGTTTGACGTATTGTGCAACTTCCTTTATTCAAATGGTATTAATGTGGCTAAATGGGCTTTGGAATAAATGGGGGCTTTTTACATCACTTAATGTATGTCACGGGACATGACCTCGTTTCAAAGAAGTGTGGGGTTTTTTTCAAATAAGACATTAGGGTAAGTGAAGTTTCACTGTATAGTAAATAATAAAAATACAAGCCTTAAAAGAATGCTTGGAGTGGCTGGTGCTGGCCCCACCTCTGTGGAGGTCAATGAGCTGCCCAGCAGATGCAGGGGGTTACAGGGTGGATGTTTACAGTACTGAGAAATAGTTGGACTTGCATCCCACTGGCCTGCATTTTGAGGGAGGACTTTCTTACTGGATGATTCCTATTTCAGATGATTGCCTTGAACCTGTCGGAACTGAGACACAGATCAGCAGCTGGCGCAAGGCCACACACAGTATCCTGTTCAAAAGTACCAAGTGCTGGTTGTGAGCGGGACCATGGCCACAGCAGTTCCCTTCTGTCACCCTGCCTTCAGAACTTGGGACTGTCACGTGCTGTGAGTGACAAGCAAGCTCTGCAGGGGAGCTAATGTACCATAATGCATTTAAATTGTGTCTCTAAGATATTCTTTTGGCTTCTAGCTCACAGGAAATACTTCCTAATGAGTTGCCATAAAGAAAGCAAAGCTAATGACAGACTGATTTAATGCAAGTTCATACCATTAATTTCAAGGAATTGGTAGATTGAATGAGGTTCCTGAAGAGTATTACAAAAATGTTTCAGTTAATTCTAGCCATTACCTGGAGTAATGAGCAGTAGCTGCTGTACATGGCCTCCTCCCCATCATGTAGGTTTGTGGAACCTCTGTACCCAAGGCTGGATGCTTTCTGGGTGCAGCACAGCACCACACTATCTTTTAAGACCTGACTAGTCATCAGGATGAATATGTTGGGGAAACTGCCATGCCAGCTGTTTTTCCCTGTGTAGAGGTGGGAGCAGTGGTAGAAGTCCCAAGTGTCAAGCAGAGGTGCTTCAGGGAGAGTCTGGCTGCCAGGGAGCTGGGAGCTGCCAAAACAGTTATTCCTTTTTTTTTTTTTTTTCTTTTTTTTCCTCTGAAGGACATTGGAGATAAACCAGTCTAAATCATCCTATGGACCAGATTTACCTTCTGGGTGCTCGTGTAGTTCCAGAATATAAAATTTCTGATTCTTTTGCCTACAGAGTCTTACAGGTAACTGGAACAAGATTAAATAAATAAATATATTAAAACCACTTAATTTTCAAAAGGGTCTAAATGTGTCAGTGAGTCTTGGGCTTCTATATCATTCTTATGCCGCTGTCCTCAACTGCTTAGAAAGACACAACACTAGATTTTGTTTATTCATAACACTTTTTCCATTTTCATTTAATAATCAAGATACTTTGTCTCTTAGTGTGGTGCTTAACAGACAGTTATGTATTTTTTTTTTATTAAGAGAAAAGTTTCTCTTGTATGTTCCTGTAGTGGCTGAACAGACTGGGGCTTACATTTCCCCTGCTTCCAGCTCCAAGACTTTTCCAAGCCCATTAGTCCCCCAGCATTTGGGGTTTTGCAGGACTGTGCTGCTGGGCATCCCCTGCTGTCACTGCTGGCAGTTGGTCTTGTTGCCAGAAGCCCTCAGGGCTGCCAAGGAGCACCCAACCTTGCTCTGCAGAAAGTGCCTCCTCCACCCCAGCTTAGCTGCCTGCAGCTGTTTCCTGGGGTTTACATAAATCACATTGTGTTATATTCTTTCAAAGCAGAGCTTGATGGACTCCCTCATCTAGAATGGGGGGCCATTTTCAGCCCACCAGGTTCAGGAAGGTTTCACTTGGCTGGTGCAAAAGCAGTAGCTTTTGGATGGAAGCCAACCCCACGTTTTTGCTGCATTGAGCCCATTTCAGCACTGCAGCTTATGTTCCAAAATTCCCTGGAATGTGGAGGCAGAGGGAACATGATGCTGCTTTACAGCAGCTAAGGATCTAACCAAATTGGGTGTGTCCAGCAGTACATTTCCCACTCTGGTTAGAGCTGCTGATCACGGCGTCGTGCGGAAACTAGACAGGGAAGCTCTCTCCTTGCTGCTAGCTTATGCTGTCTATACCACGGGGATGAATGGGGGCTGAATTTCATCCCCAGTAAGTCAGCAGGATTTATTTTCTGCCATCGATATCCTCCTGGCCGACAGGAGGCCATGTACATTATTTTTAACACATCTGGATTTTATAGTTTATTTTCTGTAACGTGTGGGAATATTGGTGGGCTTTCACTGTACATCTTGCTTTTGTAGCTGTCCAAATTATCTTGGCCTATTTAAACACATTTAATGCTATTTTAGGCTTGTTGGTATTCACATTGCTTGCTGCTTTAAATGTAGCCTTGGGGGCCCTGCAGGCTGGAGCTAGAAGTGAGGTTCTCCCTATGGAAGCCCTGTAGAGTCATATGGTAGATAATGGGATTGATCCAATTTCCATTGAAGTCTGGGGTGGCAGGATTGAGTCCAGTATGTTGATTAAAATTTTGTGCTTGCTCATGAGAGTAGGTGTGCAATCAATAGGTAGAATGACATGAAATATCAGAGGAAAATTTGTGCAACACTCTTTTTTTTTTTTTTTTTTTTAGCAAGAAAGTTTGTACATTGTTTCGGACTGCTTCATGGTCCTCCATATATTTACTGCTTTTGAACCTGTAGAAGCACCACACTTAATGATTGATAGAAATTTGTCACATGGGATCTGTATTTAGACTTTACATGGTAATAGGAGGTTGACAAGGGAGTCAAAATCTAGATACTTTGCCTTGAATCAGAAAGCAGAGTTACAGTTTAGACCTTTAAAGCCCTTAAGATGTGTCAAGCTTTAAGATCTCTTTTCTCCCTGTGTTGAATGCAGCTAGTATAACATATCACCCTACTTTAAATGTACTTTTGGGTTTGTTTATCTTTTTTCTCTATAAATACTGAATATTAATGTCTGTGAAAATTAATCATTTTTCCATTTGATCTTCCTTTTACTTCATTGATTTTTCTTTAAAAATTTTATTAAGGCCCTTGAAAAATCAACTACTTCAGATACTGGCTTCTTTAATACATTTTTTAAATCCTGTGTAAGAAATCCTTATGGTCGTAGCAAAATAATTTGTAATAAATTCTTCAAGGTTTTTATAATCTTCATTACTTTCAAGAGTAGTGAACACCCAAAGACATCTTGGGTAAGGCTTGAGTAACATCATAGGTTGTTTGAGAAGTTCTTCTCAAATCCAGATGAGTTCAAAGAATACTCCAAATGGGTTTGTATGGGGTTTTTATTTGGTTTTGGTTTCTGGGATTTTTTTTTGTGGTGTTTTTTTTTGTTGTGTTTGTAGTATTGTGGGATTTTTCTTTTGGTTTGTGGTTTATTTGTTGTGGTTGGGTTTTTTTTGTTGTTTGTTTTTGTGGGGTTGTTTTTTTTCCACTGGTTCACTCAACAGGACCAGGATCCCTTCACAGAGAAAGGGATCTCTACACTACACTACAGAAGTTTTCATTTTAGTTTTTCTAATGACAAATTTCCATGTGTAGCTTAGGCAAAATAAGAACTTCGAAATTTAAGAGCACTGTCCTTGTGACAACTGTTCACCATGCTATTGAAAACTGACTCACATTGCGAAATGAGCAACTAGAGACGGGATAAAAGTCTGTGCAAGGCATCTCACTGAAATCAAACATACAGAATTGGATTGAGTGGGTTTTGGTTTTGTGTTTGTTTTTTTTTTTTAACAATACACTGCTTAACATCCCAGATTTAAAAAAAATAACTGGCAAGACATTTGGTATCTCTTACAAATGATTGTATATGACCAGATAAGCTTTGTAGTGTTTTGACATATGTCCTAGCATAGTTCTGTATGACATATAATTTCCCCTGTATTGTTCCTTGCATTATATTATGTGGATTCCTAGGAAGAAAGAATATTACAAGATTTAGTAAGTATGAAAGAATAGGGCATTCATTTCTACAGTGTTACACAATTGGTTGGGAGACCTGGCTATAAGAAACAGGATTAAGATATATGGTGGTAAGGCTGGTAGTTTTGTGCTGTACAACATGGATAGATTATCATATTCTTATCTGGAGAACAATGAAATTGGGATCATTTTGAGTACTGGGGAAATTCATTACTCTATAACTTCAGTGAATAATATTTTCAGCAGTTAATTCTGGTCTTACATCTGATACAACCACAGTTGAATTTGATAAGGAGGTTTGATGGGAATGCAGTTAAGCAAAACTGATTGCTTCTGAAAAATCTAACCTTATAAAGTCTGAGAAAATAATATTTAAATAAATCAAACACTGTGCTTCTCAAAAATGAAACCACTTTGTATAGGGAGCAGATTTCAGCTGTCCATACAGTTATTTTTATTTTTATTGTTTGTCCGTAATATGATAGTATTTTGGAACCAAGCCATAGATCAGTTTTCCACTGTGCTACTGCAGTGCAAACACAGGAAAAAAAAAAGACATAAAGCAAACTCTGCTTGCAGAAAGTGGGTGCTGTTTGTAACAAGACTTGATATAAAGGAAGCTAATGCATAGAGAAAATGTCAAGAATAGAACAAGATCTGATGTTAAAATGAGAGACAAGAAACCTAATCAACTTATTGTTCCCTTACTGACAGAACAGAGATTGTGTACTGTAGAAGCAGTAACAATGGATGTTGAGTACAAAGGAGAGAGGCATGGCCAAGCTGACTCTTACAAAGAAAACAAAAAGTTGGCAAAGATCAAACTGATCGTGTTTCCAGTTTAATGTTTTAATAGCTCTCCCTGCCAGTCAGAAAGAGCCACCTCCTCAAAGGTATCAAGCTTTTCTGTGAGTAGCAAGATGAATATTCATACTACTTAGCAGAGAAGAAAAAAGTAATGATTGAAGAACTTTGGAAATACAATGTGAAGCTGATGAAAAATGCACCTGAATCAGCACAAGTTATGGAACTGTAAAGCAGAATGGTGTGAGACAAGGGAGTTGTTTGTCATGTTGAAAGTAAAACTGCAGAAAACCTTTGGGGTTTGCTTGATGGATACTATACAGGACACTTGGAGGCTTTTGGGACACTCCATTAACTTTGCATCCTAAAATTTCCTTGGGAGTGTATTGTCTCCTGATCACAAACTAATTTTAATCTAGTGAAGGACAACAAATGTGACCAGCATGGCCATTTAGGAAAAAAAAAAAAGAAAACAACTCATGGAAAAACACATAAAAATGAAATGTGGTCATGACAGATGACTTAGCATTTCACTTGCTGAAAACCAGAGAAATTTTAACTCTGGTAAAGGAGAACAATGAAATCTGTCTCATAGCAAATGAGAACTTTGGAAAGCTTAATAGGAACGGAACTTTTTCTCTGATCTTGTTGGAATGTAGTGAAGATAGCTTGAGGTTGTTTTTTTTAAGGTCTGCATGGTGCACATCTCTTAACACTGATGAAATTTGAACCTAATAAAAGACCATGTCTGTGTAATTCAAGCTCAGTACCAGTGTCAACAACCAGAATAAGATTAGAACCAGAAGTAAATTTTTTTTTCTATTCTTTTACAAAGTATAATTCCTTATGATCCCCAGTGTTGGTGTGTTCAGAATAATTTTTATAGTGATGGGCATTTGGGGGAACAAAGGACTTCTTAGCTGCTTAGGTTTTTTTTTTCTTTCCTGATCTAAATGCATATGTTGAGTGTCTAGTCCTGCTCCCGTGCCATAAACTGCTGCATTTTGCAAGCTCTGATTATGGCAAAAACGTGGCAGCAAGGCCCCCTTTCTACTCTTTATAAAGTCTCTTCATCTTGAGACTCATCTTTGCTTGACAGATCCTCCTCTGCATATTAGAACATCTACAGACCACATCTACCTTCAAATGCTTGTAATTTCCATGGGATTATTTGTAGTATAGGGACTGGAAACTGTAAAGAAATAGCTTTTAAAAGAGCCCACTATATTTGAGCTGGCTTGTTCTTTAAGGATTCCTTTTAATTGGTGAAATCCACAAAGGTGATTCATCTATCCTGCTTGGGTGTGACTTTCTTGACTTTTAAAGAGTATTTGATTTGTTAAAAAAAAAAAATACCAAAAAAAAAAACCCAAACCATGTAGACCCAAAAGATAAAATCTGTCACCACAGAAGTCTACTACATCTAGAATTGCATTTATTTGGGTCAGAATATGTTAAATTTTATGTATCTTATGCTAAAACCCCCCACATCCTTATCCATGCAAAATCTATCAAAATGTTACTCTACAAGAAAATTTTGAGGGTGGCTAGGAATTCTACATAAAAGTCTGTTTAAAAAAAATTTAAGCACGCTGAAATAATTATATTGCAAAGGAGAAAGAGTCTCAAAATTATTCTACAATTAACATATTCAGCCTTGCATATAAATGATTTACTTAAGTGTCAACCTGCAGACTAATATAGATATATTTCAGTCAAGAAGAAGGGCAAAGAGTCTTTATCAGAGTGCCATGAATCTGGACCCTAAAAGACTTTGGAAAAACAGACAGCAATTAATTTTGGCCTTCAAGGATTATCAGAAGGCTTCACATAAATTAAGAAGAATGCTGTGGAAGTTAAGAATTTAGGCAACTGTGCAGTGCTGGAATACCAATGACTGTCCTTGTTTATTATAAAATAAAAGGCTCAGTTGTAAGACAAGAACAATGAATTTCTATAAGTAGATGAAGTTAAGCATTTGCCATTCCTCCTAATTTGCTCATTATAGAAGGAGACAAGATCCTTGTCATTTGAAAATAAATACTTTAATATGAAAAATAACTTGTTTGTTGGTCAGTAGCAAAAATGCAGTGCTCTGATACAGGAAAACACTACCACAGGACCAAATTTGCAGGCATATGATAATTCAATAGGAGAAAAAATGAAGAAATATAGTGTCAAAGAACAGCAGCTCCATTTTTTTTGAGGTACGTTCCAGGAAAACAACACCAAAGTATTTTTCATTATAGTTGAGATACACACATGAGGATACTAATATTGAGGCAAAACTGATTTTTTTTTTAGCACGTGCACTCTGTTATGTCCATGTTTTCATATGAAAGAGACTTGACTCTAAGATGAACCTTAGGATAATGCTGATACTATGCCTTATGCAACTGATGTGTTATGAAATCTGTGACAAGAAATCACAGTTGAGAGAAGTATGAATTTGATCTAGATTGTCTTCCTGTTTTATCTTGATCAGACATATCAGTGAAAAAAAGGCATGACTGCATGGAAAGAAAAGTGAAAGAACTGGGTAAAGACATCTTTGGATGTCCATTATCTAGCTTTGTGACCTCCTAGGAGCCACTAGATTATCATCCAGATTTTATCTTAAAATTACTATTAACAATAACATCTTTACATTGTGGAGTTGAGCTATTAGTGTAAAGACATATTTTTGGTTTGGATTATTTATTTAAGTCTGAAGCTGATACTCTCACAACACTACATTCCCCTTGGGGTATTGTTATTTTTGCTAAATGAAGAAGAAACAACATTTCCGATAAGAACATTTCATGACAATAAAGTTCTTTCTTTATGGTGGATTAAACTGCTAAGTGTTCATTTTATGTTCTGATCTCAACATTACAGAACAGCACAATTTCAAAAGTTAAGGAGCCAAGCTGTGTAGGTTTTGTACCTCACACTGCTACTAAAACTAATACATTATCTAAATCCTTTTTCAGTGAAGCAATGACCTTCCAACTCAGCCTTCTATTAGTAACAGAATCCCACTGAAGAGAGAACTTGATGCTCTATTCCAGCCCTGAATACTATAACCAGCACTCTGAACAGATGCATAGGTAGCAGGGGAAGGGTGAAGGACAAGTCAGATTTGCTGTCATCGCTCTTGGGAGTCAGATTAATTCCTGTTACAATTGAAAATGCCACCAGAAGAGTTCGTGTTCTCTAGTGTGTAAATTTAAGTACAGCATACACCACAGAAGCCTTATAGCAATGGCTATAAGGCAAACACATTGTTGTCCCAGTTACTTCTGGCTCAGTGTTTTCCTTTGCGTTTATAACTTGTGGCTTTTTCTTCCATTAATTTCTTCAGCTTATTTTTGAACTCATAAAGAATCGTTATCCTAGAATATTTACATATCCCATGGAAAATTGCCTCCTTTTCCTTCCTTAAACATGCCTTTTTGTTATTGTTGCCATCTCTCTCTGGCAGTGCAAGAGAACTGGAGCGGCTGCTAACTTCCTTCATTAGCACTTGGTACTAGTTAGGATTTTAAAGCCTTTGTGGGTTTGTCTGTCTTAGTCTGTATAACAGTTCTTTGTGTGAAAGCTCTGCGTTCAGCATGTTTTCTGATAATTTTCTGGGTTTTCTTTAGGCTTTTGGGGATGCAACTGAGAACTGAGCTGCTACTTTCATAAAAACAGTTTCTCTTTCACATGGATAAGCACTACAGAACCTATTTCAGTGTATGTAGAACTTAGCAGTTCTTCTGTGTCTGTTGCTTTATGTTTACCAGGATTGATATTCATTTGCCTTTCAGTATCATGAGAGCCTCCCGTAGCTCCTTACAGCTTGCTTTCAACTTTACTGCAAAAAAAAAGTTTTACCTTGAAAAACTTCATATCCTGTTCCTGCCCTTTGCTAGATCAGTTTTGGGCACGCTTAGTTTGGCTTCCTGGGGGATTTGCCCAGTGCCATCCTGTGCTGTGAAAACTGCCCCACTTTATCCCCTATCTTTCAACCACATCTTTGTCTGTGAGAGAACATTCCCCTGTGTCCCATGACAGCACAGTTTCTTTAAAAGTCTTTGATGAGGGACCTTGTCAGATATCTTTTGGAAATACAAATAGACTGTATCAGTTCAAATGCCCTTACCCCCATGCTTGTTGTTTTCTTCAAAGAACTTTGAGCAGTAGTAGCTTTGAGAGTCGTGACAAATGCTGTTAACTTTTCCACAAAATATTGTATTAATTCATATAATCCCATAATTATGTTCCTTGTAACTGGTGCCTGTTTGTCCAAGAAGGTGGCTATTTTTTAATTTTACTTTTTAGCTTAATTTTACTTACCAAGTTTGGCATCTGTCTACCCATAGATTACTATGGGTAACTTCCAGAAGAAACAGTGCAAGCAGTGAAAATGAATCCTCAGCCATCTGTACTGAATTAGAGTGCCAAAAAGGAGTCATACCTGGAGAGACATAGTGGTGTATGTGTAATCAGAAGGGACTGACAGTTAGGAGCAAACTTGGAAAATGTGACTAATTGCAGAGCAAGGCTTGGGCATATACTACATGTGTTGTCTTTGCACATGAATCCCATGTACCAGCCACCCTCCTTCCTCTGCACTTCTCTCTATGGGTGGGAAAGAAGTCAAATAACCAGTATTGCAAAGAGGCAGGTAGGAGAAACTGACATACTGTTAAATTATGACAGAATAGTAGGATAATTGCAGACCTGGGAGCAGACTTTCTCATCCATGTAAGTGTAGCTATACTGGCCATGCAGCTGTCTAACTGCACATGTTGGTCAAGGACTTTTTTTAAGAGCTGGACCCTTTCCTGCTTTAAAGTGAGAGCATCCAGTATTTAGACCCAATATTTAGACCCATGGGTCTAAATCATGTTTATGCTTACTAGATATTAAGCATGCATAGGAGGATGTGACAGTGCAAGGTGAGTGAAGAATCAATCCCAGCAATTACATTATAGATGGCAGGCTGGTGGAAATCAGAGTGGTTCTTTGGAAGGGAGATCTCAGATGCAGTAATTCTGCAACTGCAGAGTTGGGAAATAAAGATACTCAGGTTTGCCAAGAACAGTTTTATCTTTGTAGAAAATAGAGCATTTTTCTGTCTTCATAGAAGACAATTTTAAAAGTAATTTAATATATCCAATTAAAATTTAGATGTGGAAATTTGCTTATCAGCATTTAAAAAGTAGAGAGATCCACATAAGAAGTGATGATGCAGAGTCTGTCCCTGAGGCTCTCACCTGCCTCTGAAACCATTGAAATGGTGAAATTACACTTGAAGCTTCTGAACAAGTATTTGAAACTTATGATTACAATGATCAATAAGTACCAACTGAATGCACCATTTCCCGTGACAGCTCTGTACTCCCTGCTGACTCCCCATTCCATCAGCCTCCAGGGAGGTTTGGTCTTTCAAATCGGCTTCAGCTGATTTATGTCCTCCAAATGTGAGGTGGTTTCCCTAAATTAGTTTCTTCCTTTCAAGCTTCCAAGTAGGCATTTCTGCAGGTGGTTCTCCAGTTCAAGCCACCACTGTCCTAGTGCAGCCATTTGTCAGGGAGCAGATTAGCTCCCCTTTTGTGTTTTCTAGCTAAGAAATACTTTTTCATTTTTCTTTTTTAGCTGGCAAATCCTCTTGTGCTGCACAAGTATCAGAGAATAAAACTGTCTTTTTTTTCTTTTTTCTTCTGGAAGTACAAATTACAATGATGATTTCCATGTTTAAAATGAAATGGTTGTGTCACTGCTTTAAATTTAACTCCATGTGTGTGAGAGCAAGCATGTGGATAGGCTTTTTGGTGGTCTTTGTTAAGATAAGATTGCAGGGGTTTGTTTAATTGCTTTTAAGCCTTAAAATCTATTTCCTAGCAAAAGAAAAAGTTTTTAGAAAAAGAAAAGTTTTAGTTAGTACTGCGTCCTTCTGCGAATTTTGTGAACGTGTGTGGTGTGGATCAGTATGTTTGCAAGCTCTCACACTCTCAGACCAACTAAAAGAAACAGAATTCCTGCTCCCAGCAAAGCAGAGTGACTAAAAATAAAGATGGAGGTGCCTGGCAGCAGCAGTAAGTGCTACATACATACATGAAAGGGTTAATCACCTTGATTACTAATGCATCAGGTTGTATCTGTATGATACATGCAGCAGTTAAATGAATTTGAACCTGCCATTTGCATCTTGGCAATGAGGCAGAACAGTTCCCAAAGTCTATCCATAGCATTCAGATCCTCCCAGAGCAGAAGGGGAGTGCAGGCAGTTGCTAAAGCATGGATTCAGAACAAGGGAAAAGTGGAATTTGTGGGAAATCCTGTATCCACAGATGCAAGGATTGCCATTAGGACATTGAGAGTCAGAGCTCTGGAATGGGCTGCCCAGGGAGGTTGTGGAGTCTCCATCTCTGGAGACACTAAGACCCACCTGGATCTGTTCCTGAGTGACTTGGTCTAGGTAATCCTGCTCTGGCAGGGGGTTGGACTAGATGATCTTCTAGGTCCCTTCCAACCCCTAATATCTGTGAATCTGTGAATCCAGGTAGGCAGGATCCCTGGGATTAACTACGTGTGTAAATAGCTTGCCGAAGTGAGACCTACCAAATCAGTGAGTCTCTTGAAGTGTAGAGAACTGCCCTGGTATTAAAATGGACTAAATGAGAGCCTACCATCTGTGGATACCTCGAGGTGAAAAGTTTATGTATGCATGTTGTACTTCTCACATCCCTAACCCAAAGATCATAATTATTTTCTGCAAAGGGTAGAGCAGGGTGCTCATTTCTAGTCAGAACAAATTATCTGAACATGCCTAGGAGTTCAAAAGGTGCTTTCAGTCTTCTGCTCTCTTCTTTTCATCATACCTTCATGATTATACTATAAGGGTTAATTTTTAATACAATGTCTGTTCTTTATTTTGAAGTCTTTGGTGAGCTTTAATGAACTTAGCTGTGTGGTCCCTCCAAAAGACAGGTAAATATATGCAATTTCCCCTTTGGACACAGACTAGAAAATATTGCAATGTGTAAGAAGTGCTGACAACACCAGCTCTCAGGCTGTATTGTTGTGAGCCACAGCTCCAGTATCATCCCTTGTCCCACTTTGGAAGTGGAACTACAAGAAGTTTCTAGTGAAAGCCTTATGCCTTGTTTTTGAGAGCTGAGATTTAATCTTAATGCTGGTCACCTTTGCATGTTTACTCCTCTGGTTTCATTTAACATCACCCACATCATTAGTCTGACCAGGCTGGATTTAGGTTTGTTTTGTTTTCTTTTTCCTTCCCATTAATTTTTATGACAGTAGCATTCATGCATTCTCCCCCTTGGGGGAAAAAGGAAAATAAAAATTTGATGGAAGTAAGGAGAGACCATGTATGCTTTAAACAACAAAAGACTCTATTTAGATCTCAGAAAAATACCTTCAGTTAAAGGAATATCATGGCCTAAGAGCAATTAAATTACAGTGATGTTCTAAGAGTCCTGTGTGCAATAACATGCCTATGTGTGTATGTTGATATACATATAAAGAAGAAATTTTACATTGAGGGTGGTAAAATACTGGTCCAGGGTGCCCAGAGAGGTGGTCAGTGCCCTATCAATGCCCTAGGAAAATCAGCAGATTTATAAAATAATATACAAGATTGGTATTGCAGGAAATTCTGACTGTCAAGAAAGAGAAGCCCAGACAGAGGACTTGCTTTGTTCCTGCTCTTGGGCAGCTCTCATTGACCTTGTGACACAACTATGCTAGCTAACTAATTTAGTGGCCAGTTCAGATTTAGGATTAACAGACATGAATCTCTTGATATGAGCTCTTGCAGGAGAGTTTGTACTCCTGGTCTTCCCAGGAGCTGCATGGGGAGTCCTATCATTTTATTTTTTGCCCTGTCTGCACAACTTGGAAGCAGAAGTTGTGCTGCACGAGAGGCACATTTGTGTGCTGAGCTGGACTCTGATGAAGTTGAAATGATCCTCTCTACAAGCAGGGGAAATTGAGGGAGCTTCTCATAGTTTTCTGAGTTATATTTGGTTCTTTCTAATAAAAACTTAAGTTAGATGCTTGCTCCTAAAGTTAACATTTCTGTCTCTGCTTAATCTGCTCTCTCATCTTCCCTTCCTTAACATTATTGATTGCTGTGTTCTGAAAACAGCAACAGAGCTCTTTGGCAGCTCGAGATCTTGAATCGTGCTGTAGTGGCATGAACACTTGGCAAAGGTTTTTGAAAGGTTAATCCACTGAGGATTTATGGGTTTGTGTTAGAGAGAGCGCAAACATTATTTGTGTTGTCATGCTATAAAACCATAATCTGACATTGATGGTTATTTTGATTTTGCTTATATTTCAATGAATGGGAATTACATAATAGTAACTTTCCTATGCAGATCTTTAAGTGGCTTAGAAAATACACTGAAACCCTTTCTGGCAGGGATAAGGAGGCAGAGAGGTTCTCAAGGACAAACAGCAAGCAAAGGATGGAAATGGTGTGCAAGGTTTTCCTGTCCATCGCGCTGCTCTCTGGTGCACAATTCCAGCCTTCTCTGCACCCTCTCCCAATCTGTTCAATATTATTCCACCTGGCCAGGACCAGTGGAACCCATTTCAAATACATTTTCTTCCTTTGACCTCTATGTGTTTATTACCATGGCTTTATACAGCAACCTCATTCTTAAAAGGCTTGGCATATTGTGCAAGATTCATATTCATTCCTTTATTTAAGTCCCACATCTTCTGTTGCAGACCTCAAGCCTCAGGGAAGGGAGGGTCAAAGTCATGAGTTTTTTCAGCAGGTGATGGGATGCTAAAACACTAGCAACAAAGGAGGACACTAATACAAGGGAATTGTTTTCCACATTAATAGCACTTAAAGGGATCCTTTGCATTAGGGTAACACTAGTGCCAGGATCCCAGAAACACACAATCACAGAATGTTAGGGATTGGAAGAGACCTAGAAGATCATCTAGTCCAACCCCTCTGCCAGAGCAGGATCACCTAGACCAAGTCACCCAGGAACAGATCCAGGTGGGTCTTGAATGTCTCCAGAGAAGGAG
>JANHGL010006633.1:0-11211 GCA_024611195.1 Ceyx melanurus
TCCCCCGCGCCCCCCGCCACCCCGCCATCTGATGGACACGCTGACACCCGCTCCCCCGGGGACGAGGCCGGGCGACGGGCGCCTCTCCCGGGGGGACGCGGCGGGCGTTATCGCGCTGGGGAGGATGCTGCCAGGCGGGCGTATCGCTCCTGCCCAGCCGCCGAACCCGACCCCGCGTCCCCGCGCCCGACGGAAGCGGGTCCAGGTTGGCTCGGCGTTGCCTCCACAATGAGCCGCGCCGCTCGGTTTTCATTCTCCCCCCCTTTTGTCTCGGCCTGCTAATTGCGATTGTTTTAAGTTCATTATCCCGGCGCGCACATTGTAACCGGGGGGATCCGCGCGCTTGTAAGCGGTGTCCTCACTTTTGCAGGTAGTGACCCTTGAATTGTTAAATGAGCCCGTGCCAGCGCCGAACAGCGCGCACCGTGATCCACGATTCACTCCTCCGCTCGCCGGGATTGCCTCGCTAATTAATTAAGTAGCAACTCCTCAATGGCAATGGGGACGAGGACCATGGAAGCCCCCCGAGTGCTGGGGCAGGGGTGGGAGGGCTGGGATTGCCAAGAGTAGCTCGTCCCAGCATTGCTGAACACCCCTTGTGGTGGCATCCCTGGAGTGTCCGTGCTGGAGCCCGGGCCACCCGGGTGCAGAGATCAGGCCTGGGTGTTGCCATGCAGCTGGGATCAGCATGTGCCACTGCTGCAGAGACCTGGCCAGTGGAAAAGGACCTGGGGGTGTGGGTTGAGAGCCTGCAGATGAGCCAGAGCGTGCCCAGGTGGCCAAGAAGCCACCAGCATCCTGCCTGTGTCAGCACTGGTGTGGGCAGCAGGACTAGGGCAAGGATGTGCACTGGGCACTGGGGAGGACGTCCCTCCAAATCCTGGGGTCAGGTTTGGTCTCCTCACTCCCAGCAGGACATTGAGGGGCTGGAGTGTGGCCAGAGAAGGGACACGGAGCTGGGGAAGGGTCTGGAGCAAGAGTGTGGGGAGGAGCAGCTGAGGGACCTGGGCTGGTTGAGCCTGGAGAGAAGGAGGCTCAGGGGAGACCTTCTGGCTCTGACAGCTCCTGACAGGAGGCTAGAGCCAGGGGGCGTCGGGCTCTGCTCCCAGGGAACAAGTGATAGGATGAAATGGCCTCAAGTTGCCCCAGGAGAGGTTTATGTTTTAGCTGAGGAACAATTTCTTCTCCTCCAGGGTTGTCCAAGGCTGTCCTAGGCTGGTCAGGGCAGTGATGGAGACCACCATGACACCGTGGAGCTGTGGTGCTGAGGAACATGGATCAGTGTTGCCCTGGCACTGCTGGATTAACAGTTGGACCGGACAATCTGAAAGGTCTCTTCCAGCCAAAACCACTCTCTGATGCTGTGCTTTGTCCCTGCCCTGCTGACCCCAGATCACCGGGTTGCCTCGTGAGGTTGCATTTTACTGACCCATCACCAGGGATTTCTCCGGGAGCCTGAGCTGTGATTAGCCAGGCCCGGGCACACAGGGCTCAAAAACCCCCTCTGCTGAATGCTGCACCCAGGCTGGCCTGTGCTCTCGATAAAAGCTCATTAAGAAAAGATTATGAACATATAACAATACATTTTAAGTGCGCTGCAATGATCCATAAAATTGGTGTGGCTAATTAGCAGATCAAATCTCTATGAGAACTGGATCACTCTAATATCCTTGGGTAGTTTAATTCTGTAGGTATTTTACTATCCACACATGTTTAGTAAAATTAAATAACAGTATAAATGTTCAGCGGGATTAAAACAACAGTAAAATGAAACCAAACAAAATGAGTTTATTTTGTTAATAGAATAACAGAGAATCCCAATGTTGATATAACATTACACAAAATCTAGAGCAAACATAGTCTGAATCCCAGTCTCATTTCACATGTAATTAACCTTTCCCAATCAAGCTAAGCATCCCTCATACCTCCTCCACAACGGCTGCGCACCCAGGGCTCTGCCTGTGCGGGGATGAATGGTGGGTGTCACTTTTTGGGGCTGCTTCTTCCCCGCTGGGCTGGTGCTGGTGGTGGATAAGGGCAGAACAACTGACATCACCACTCGCCCTTGTGCAAAGCAATTGATGCCACCCAGAGAGACCTGGACTGGCTTGAGAGGTCAGCCACAGCCAGACTCACGAGGGTCAGCCAGACCAAGTGCAGGGTCCTGCAACTGGGTTGGGACAACCCCCAGTGCCAGTCCAGGGCTGGAGCTGAGTTGGCACCCAGCAGCCACTGGCACCCTGGGCTGCACCCCCAGCAGCTTGGCTGGGGGGGATCCTGCCTCTTTGCTCCCAGGGCTCTGGGGACACCCCCCTGCAGGGCTGGGTCCAGCTCTGGATCCTCAGCAGAGCCAGGGAGCTGCTGGAGCAGGGCCAGAGGAGCCCCAGCAATGCTGGGAGGGCTGGAACCCTCTGCTGGGAGAGACTGGGAGAGCTGGGGGGGTTCAGCCTGCAGAGGAGAAGCTCCAGGGAGACCTTCTGGGAGCTGGCAGAAAGATGGGGAGGGACTTTCTACAGGGGGTAAGTACAGAAAAGCTGCAACAAGGTCTCCCCCTCAAACCTGAGGGCTGAGCAGGGGGTTCCTGCACCTACAGGTGCCAGGTGGATGCTCCATCAGGTAGCAAGGCTGGGATTTGGGTTTGTGAAACCACCTAAACCCTGCCCTGCTCTACCCGAGGCAGGGCATCAGGGATAACATGTTGGCTCAGTTATTAGTAATATCTCCTTATTTCCTTATTGCACAATTCCAGGTGGAAAAGAAACAAAAAAAAAAGAGAATTAAGAGGATTGCCAAGGAGAAACTTGCTGCTCCCAAGTGCTGGGGCATGTCCTGAGGAGCCAATGCTGGGTGACTTCAGGGGTATAGCCCCCCAAACAGTCAACCCCCTCGAGAAATACTCCTGGTTGCAGTGATAAAATCATAGAATTATTAAGGCTGGGAAAACCTCCAGCATCCTCAAGTCCAACCATCCACCCAACATTGTCATGGCCATTAACCCATGGTCCTGAAGTGCCACCTCTACGTGGTTTTTGAGCTTGGGAAGCCTGCTCAGGGAGGGAGGAAGGTTCAATATCAGTAAGGGGAGTGTGATTTTAACAGAGCACCCACTGCTTAAAGCTCAGGTCGTGTGGCACGTGCAGCAAACACCTCCCTGCCCCCAAAGGTGAGAGCTGTGAGTATCAGATGGCAAAAAAAACCCCACGTAAACGAAGGAGCACAAAACCTAGCAATAGCTAATTTGACCAGTTATATTCTTTATTGTGCTGTCTTTCTTAATGTAAAGTGTCTGGGCTGCCACCAGGCAGGAATCCGCTGTGAATAAGCTGTCAAGTGTAATTGGGCTGTGCTGTGAACATACATAAATAAGTCTTTTAATCTAAATAAATAAACCACCTCTCTCCGAGGCGAAAGGCAGGGGAATGTGCCCACTCAGGAGCTCAGTCTGCTGAAGTTAAAAAGCATTTGATAAAACTGGAAGAAAGGGAGTGGGTTTTGTGTGTGGATTTGTGAAATCCACTTCGGGCTGCAGCCTCTGGATCTGCTGCTGCAGACACAGTTACTGCAAGTGCTCAGGAACTCAGAACCATCACCCCTTGTCCTGTCCCACCAGCCCCTGCTGATAACTCTGTCTCCATCTTTCTGACGGGCCCCCTGAGTGCTGAAAATTCTCCCCTGAGCCTCCTCTTCCTCAGGCTGAACAAACCTGGTTCCTCCCAGGAAGAAAACCCCGTGGGTGCTGCAGAACCACAGGTAACCTGTTGCTCTTCTCTGTGTTTTACCTACAGAACCAGGGAGAATTTGCACTGATGGGAGGCCAATCTCTGTGTCACACAACATCCTGACTGTGGGAAACCTGGAACTCCCACATCCCTCTTCTCAAAGGAATCATTTCCAGAAGGCAGGAGATTCTTTCCAGCAGCAAAACTTTCAGCGGGGCATCAAAAAATCCTGCAAAGTACTTTGTGCAGGTAAGGGGCAAAATGAGTAGAAGCCTTTCAGTCTGTTAACATGCAAGTGCAGAATAAACCAATCCCATGGGGAGGTGTTTTGTACAAAAATAATTGTTTCCTCACTTTAACAAGGTCAAATAAAACAGGGAAGAGATAAACTCCCCGATGCGCTCGGGTTCCCCTTGTTATGTGTTCATCAATAGGCCTCTAAACTGGATGCATTCATCAATAGCTCTGTAAATAAACTTTGACTAGCAGGCTGGGGGTGTCCAGAAGAAAACAGGAGTGACCATAATCAGCATCAAACAGGATTTGGTGAAGATGGAGAGATGGGAAAACTACAGCCTGGCTGGGGTGGGATGGGACTGGAGTTGAGTGGGTCTAGAGGAGGAAGAAAGGCAGGGAAGGGGAGAGTGTGGGTGGCTTCAGGAGAAGAGAAGTAAAATCCAGCCTCATTTTCCTGTGTAATACTGAAATCTGATGGTGAGGCCACCTTCAGGAGTGGCAGCTCCCCCCAGCTCCTGGCTGCTGGTAGTGATACCACCCGTGCCAACCAGGAGGTTAAGATGCTGAGCTCTGTGTGTTTGCAGCCTCTCATACACTGGAGTGATGGCTAAGTTGTCAGTGAGCAGCTTCTGAGACCTGGGGAGAACTGGAAGTGGGAAAATGGATTCTGAGCTGAAGAAGTTAGTAAGTATGGCAGCTGGAGAGATATTCCTTGACATTGGCCTGGTTTATTCCTTCACCTAGCACATTATCCCTTAGCCTGCTGTCTACAGACCCCAGACACCCTTTTTGTGACATGATTTTGTTCATTTCTTGCTTTGTTTTATGCACGTGGTGTGTGTGGAAATCTTGCTCTTGTGTAATTGTGCTTTTATAGAGTCATAGAATTGTAGAATGTCTTGGGTTGGAAGGGAACTTAAAGCTCATCCAGCTCCAACCCCCTGCCATGGGCAGGGGCAGCTCCCAGCAGAGCCCCATCCAGCCTGGATTTAAACACACCCAGGGATGGAGCATCCACAGCTCCCCTGGGCAGCCTGGGACAGCCTCTCACCACCCTCAAAGAATTCTTTTCCAATATCTAATCTAAATCTCCCCTCTTCCAGTTTGAAGCCACCCCCCCCCATCCTATCACTATAAGCCCCCATCAAAAGGCCACCCCCAGCTTTCTTCTGGGCTCTGTTTTGTTTAATTTTCTAATGACCAGCACAACCAACCCAGGTATTTATGCACTGCCTCAGGGTGTTCTGGCTTACCCTGAAACTCACAGAGCTTTGGGTATCTATGTACTCAGTGCTTTTCATTTCACCTTCTGAACCTAACCTGGGTGGTTTTTTTGTGGAAATCAGATGCACGTGAGCATCTTTATCTCATGTTATTAAACATTCACTTAAACTGGATATTTTCCTGGGTGACTTGGTCTAGGTGCCCCTGCTCTGGCAGGGGGTTGGACTAGATGATCTCCTAGGTCCCTTCTGACCCCTGAAACTCTGTGATTCTGTGAAAGCTCTACTCTGGTGACTGGCACATGAACCTCCTTCTGCCACCCTGAAACAACTGTCCAGGTTTGGATCCAGAGGACTGAATTTATGCCTTGTCACTGTTTTGTTTTTCTAATCAAACACAACTTTGGGTGCCAGAGAGTGAATCTCTGCCTGGGCTGCCACAACCAGCACGTAGCCTGGTGGGGGGCAGTGCCAGAGCCACAACTTTCCCTTGGCAGGGCTGGATTAATCACCAGCTACCCCACTCCCAGCCGTGGGAGGACAAACACAGAGCATCAGAAACACTCCCTCTCAAATAGCCCTGTCCTCTTTGAATTCTCTGTGAGGGGGAAATCAAAGTGCAGAACAAACACTGTTTTGATATGGCTTTGAAGATGATAACAGCATCTGTCAGAGGGGGAGAAGGCTGCAGGGCTGCAAAAAAACAACCCAAACCAGTGATTGACGTGACATGCAGCCCAAGAAAAGTTTACCTCTTAATGAGCAGAAGGAACCTCTTGAGAGACTGTTTTACAAGGACCAAAACTTTCTCATCCTCTCTTGCAGGTCCCCCCTCCTTCAAAGCAAAGCTGCCTTTTGAGGCAAAATAGCAGCTGTTTGGAGCCAGATGCAACAGGAGGAATCTCTGCTTGCTGAAGGTTGGTAACTTGCTCACCCTCATACAAAGCTCTCTGGGAAGCTGCTGTGATGCTCAGCTCAGGTGGCAAAGCCTGTCTGAGAGCTCTGGGGAGTGCTCCATGGCTTTGGGAACGGGCCTGTGGTTCTACAGGGGCTCTGCTGCACAGATGAAAGCTCAGGAAAAGATTTTAGGATGCATGGAGTAATTGCTTTAAACCTACACCTAGCACTGGGCAAGGAGATGGGATCACCTGCATCTCTCAGCTCACTCTGCACCATCTCTGCTGCTCCTGCTGACTGCCCCCTCACTGCTCACCTGAGGGTTAACTGCTGAGTAGAGTAGGTGTGAAAAGCAGGACACCATATGGTGTTATTCCCTTTATTTCAGGGATATATATGGTTATATGGTGATATTCCCTTTATTTCAGGGGGCATCAGGGGCTGAAATGTGCAGGGACATTTGGCACCCAGGGCTCTGCCTGTCATCAGAGGGGGACCAGGGGCAGAGAGGGATGATTTATTCCATTGCCCATCAAAGGCTTCTGTTTTTTCTTCAGTCACCTTCCTCCCTGCGAGTTCATCCGAGAAAATATAACTTTTTTTTTAAACTTTTCTTTTTTCCTCCAGTGCTTTTTTTTTTTTTCCCAGTATTTTTTTAATATTGGACAAATTTCAGGGGAAATAAATCCCCAGTTCAGCTTTCTGAACATACGGCTGCTTTGCCAAACATCTTCTGTTGCACATGGCAAATTCTACCTTCTGACTGCATTGAAATAGCCACTTTTGAGACTTTCTGAGATAGTGGGGCCTGATCTTTAAATTGCATCCTCAACTATTCCTACCATCTTAATTAAAGTGCTTAAAATAGCCAGGCATTATTCAAACTTCATGAAACAACCCCAAATCTCCCTCTCCTGGTCTGCAGGCTTGGGCTCCTCACATGCTGATGAAATCCTCTCAGTGCTGCTATCTAATCTGCATCATAATTGCTCCTCCCTCCCTGACTTTTCCAGGTCCTTGCAGGCGTGAAGAAGTTTGGCAGGAGGTGATGTGGCAATGTGGTGAAGCCACTGCTGCTAAAAAAAAAAGAGATATCCTGGCACCTAACATTCCCTAAGCCTGGAGGTGTTGTCCAAAGGCATCCAGAAGTGTCCTGATGAGACATGAAAGGCTGCTGGCCTGGTTGGATGTTTTTCTGGATGTCTTACCCAGGGTTAGGATCCCCTCCTCCTTTGGAGGTGGAGGGAAGGTCTGACACCTTGATGGTCTTGCAGTGACCCTCCCAAACAGGCTGTCCTGGGGCAGCACCTGCAGCCACATCTCCTGAGGGCTGCTGCTGCTTTCCCTCCTGTGTCAGAGACTCCAGCACTCACACAGCTTCATTTTCCTTCCTCTCTTCTGCTTTTACACTCCTCCTCCTCCTCCTCCTCACAGCCTGGGCATGACAGCTGTGTCAGGAGGGAAAGGACAGAAGCCATAATTTAACCTGATGTCTTGTGTTTGATAGTGTGAGCCACGAAAGCAGATGCTGATCATCAAGATAATCCAATCAAGACACTAAGTTCTGAGGGTTTCAGACATGCAGACACATGAGCAGCCCTGGCATTTATTTTGCTAACTTCAGGCTGGCTACGTTTTACGACCTTTTCCAGACAAATTATTTTGGGACCAGGGGAAAAAATTGCTGTGAATAGTAAGGTGGATCTTTAATGGGGGTCTGGGTACCCCCTGAGCTGGTTCATCCTCTGAGGAGGCAGAGATTCATTCCAGCATCTTCTTCATAAGGAAAAGAGAGATGTTTTTCACAGTGTCTAAAAGCACAAGGTATCATTAGGGGTCCTGTGGTGTCCCTGGTGTCAGGACACTGCCATCAAAACTTTAATATCCAGCAACTTTATCCCCTCTTTTCCTTCTAGGTGGGCACACACACCCTGGCATGGGAGGGGAGGAAATCCTGAGTCAGGCCAGAGTCTCAACTCACACTTTCTTTAAGGTGAATCTTCCAGACTTGTTGCTAATCACATTATTTCATGCTTTGGAGGTTGTGAGTTGGAAATAATGAGCCAGGGAACAAACCTCCTGCCTTGTTGACTTGCTCAGCACAGAGGGATGGTCTGGACAACCAAAGGAGGAATGTGGGAAATGCACATCCTCAAACGAGTGGAGGTCTGCTCTGTTCACTGATTGGCCAAGAATATCCTGGCACAGTTATTTATAGCAGGGAACATTCTTTTCTGGGTTTTGATGAGCTAATGAAGCCCTGGATCCAGGCTGGATGGGGCTCCTGAGCAACCCAGTCTAGTGGGAGGTGCCCTTGCCCATGGCAGGGGGTTAAAAACAGATTAAGGCCCCTTCTAACCCAAACCATTCCATGATTCTATGACTGAGACCTTCCCTGAGGGGTCTGCAGTCACCTCCTGGCTGAGAAGAGGGGGAGGCCACTGTGGACTGTGCATCAGCCCTGGCAGACCTCCCTCTGCAGGGGTATGGGGGGGAAGGCATGAAGAACAGATGCTTTGCTGGTGCAAACTAGAGTCATTCCATGGCCTTCAGCAATTCAGCTTAAACCAGCCAAAGAACTGCCTACAAATCTGGTTTATTTTTGTTTTCTACATTTTATCTGCAAGTTCAGAGTCCTTTTGTGCTCCACCTGGTGAAGTCCCTTCTCCTAGTCATCTTAGTTGCATGGCATATCAAATATGGAAGAAGTCCTGAATTTGGGGTCCTAAAGCTTGAGAAAACAAAACAACAAACACAAACCGACCAAAAATGGTGTTGCATGTGTCCTTCCTATCCCTGGTTTTGTTGGTTTTTTAAGGAACTTTATAAGATGGGTGTAGAAGAGCTGGTGTTAGGTGAACTTTGTGGCTGGAACCTATAAAATATCCTGTATCTACAAAGAATCACAACTAACCAGCTAGAAAATCAAATCCAATCAGTGGTCTTCAGATCTTCAGCTGCTGCTTTTCTCTCCCCAGAGTTCCCCAGGAGAGCAGATAAGCACTGAGCTGCACCTGCCCCTCACTGGTGTGGGGAGAGAAACCACCCAGCTCTCCCATTTACCATCTGATGGGCTGCCAGGTGATCTCTAAATGCTACAGAGCCCATAAACTGGGTGGTCAAAGCAAGATTTCTTCTTTTGGTCATTCTCCTAGCCCTGGATGAAAGGTACTGCATTGTTTTTATTCCTATGGGGGTTGTGGGTGGCCAGGAATGACCTGACTTTACCATATGAGCTTTTTACTGTCTCCAGATAGGGGATTTTTATCTGAGTTCTACCCTTGCTGTTTAATGGCACATTGCTGTGCTGGTTTAAAAGCAGAAAGCAGCTGGGATGATGTGGAAGCTGCTGCTTCTGAAGCTTTTTACTCTGGAAATATGCTGGGTTTTGGGGGTAGCTGTGTCTTGAGACTTTGCACTCAGGTGAGATGTCAAATGGACTAAGAGGAGGTACCACTGAAACTTCAGAGTGTCAGAAGTTGTTTTTTCTTGGGTGACTCTGGTGCAGTTCATGGTGCTTCTTCCCATAGCCCTGATGAACAGCAGTGTAAGAGCTGCATAGGAGTAACCTCAAGCCCTTTGGAGATGTAACTTAAATTTTAACTTGAAGAAAGTTTATGATAATTAGCCTTAAAATCCCAAAGGAGGTGTCTGTGTGAAGTTCTACCCAGAGCAGGGGTGTTGCTGTGAACTGATGTCTACCTGCAGCCCTGCTTGGGGGGTCTGGCCTTGAGGTTTCAAGTGGTTGGATGATACTTTGCAATGTTTGTTTGCCACCTAAAGCTGATCGTTTCAAGGTGACCAAGTAGTGAAATTTCCACGTTTTTACTTAGGTAAATAAACAGAAGTTTTATTTGTTTGGTTTGTTTTCAACTTGCCTTGAATTGTGGTTGAAGTTGAGCTGCTGAATGTAAGGCTGTGGTGAAGGTCTCTCCCAGTTCTTCAGCTGAGACTCTGCACTCAAATCATGGCTGTTCTTTTTCCCTCAATACTTCTGAAGGTAAAAATGGGAATAAGTTGGCAGGAGTGGCTTAGTTAAAATAAATAAAGGATCCTCTTGCCTGTGGGCAGAGTAAACTTTGACCTGCTGTTTGCTGGGAAGCACCAAAGGGAAGATAAAGGCTTTTTAACTTTGCAGGACTCTTCTTTAGGCAGAAGACTGAAATTTAACAGGAACAAAGCTTACACAGGGGCTTGGAAATTCTAGATGTGCCTTTAAATTAGTATTCACTGGTGGCAGTTAGGACTGAAGTGCATTAGCTGGACATTGACCTGTCTGGACAGCTGGTGTGGTGTTGATACTGAGGAAAAAATGATCTTGAAGACCTGTTTATCTCATGACATCTGCCCAGGAGAGGCGTGGGGTTTGCTCAGGGCAGCGGGGTCCCGTGGGGTCCAGTGTCCCTTCCACCCTTGGCTGCAAATGGGTTGAGTGTTGTGCTGAGGCTGCAGTGAAATCCTGCCCTGGCTCACCAGGCTTGGGATGGGGGAGTTCTCCTGCTCGGGAGTGAAGCTGGAAGCCAACAGGATCTATAACCACAGCCTGACAGCCAGGGAGGCTGTGTATTCAAAACTTGGGAGCTCATAAATATTTACACGTTTGCATGATCACTACTGGCAGCAGTTTGCCTCTGCTAGCTCAGAAGAGGCTGAAGTGGCTCAGCTGCTGGGATGTGAGTAGATTAGCAGGGCTGGGAGGGGGGGAAATTGTTCTAGCTCTTCACCTCATCCTGCTGGTGGCAGCTTGGGCTTCCTTCTGTTTCTGGACAGCTGTGGTGCCTGAGCAGCCCGAGGCTGGTGGGCATGTTCAGGGGTGATGCCTGTGGCTGTGCTGAGCCCCTCCAGGGGAGGTGGTTCCTCTAAAGCTGCCTGGCAGAAAAGGTCCTGGGGGGTTGGTTGACAGCTGCCTGGAGATCAGCCAGAGAGTGCCCAGGGGGACAAGAAGCCACCAGAACCCTGGCTGTGCCAGCACTAGGATGGGCAGCAGGAGCAGGGCAGGGTTTGTCCTCCTGCACTGGGGAGGCTGCCCCTCGAATTCTGGGGTCAATTTTGGGCTCCTCACTCCCAGCAGGACATTGAGGGGCTGGAGAGTGGCCAGGGACGGGTCTGGAGCAGGAGTGTGGGGAGGAGCAGCT
>JANHGL010006634.1:0-24757 GCA_024611195.1 Ceyx melanurus
CCCTCCTTTTCTTCCTCATTGAGGAAGTTCTAAGTTGTGGGGCTGAAGGACAGGCTATGGGCAAGTTGTCAGAAAGGCCTTCATTTGAGGGGACATCAAATTCCAGGGGTCCACACCCCTTGAGTGAGGGCAATGATGGAAGGGGGGGGTGGAGGAAGAATCCGCCCACCCTTACGAGGTGGGACCTGCCTCCAAGCCTCCCCCTCCACCACTCCCCCACCTTCCAACTCGTTATAAAAAGACTGTTTTCCAGAAGGGCCTCATATCTGTTTTTCAGAGGCACCTGAGGAGTGCATATGAACCACAGGAGTGCTGAGGACACCGACTCCGCTGTCCTCCGCCAGCCTGAGGAGCCAGAGCCCAAAAACAAAGCCTTGCTTCTGCAGCTGAAGAGCTCAAGCACAGACTCAGTACTCCCCTGCTTGAAACCTTCAAGCCTGGCTCTGCACAGCGTTGCTGCAGCTTGGCTGGGCTATTCCAGCAGACCCACTACGCCGGAGGTTGGCTAATGGTGCCTGGGAGGCACCCGCCGAGGTCCCATCAGCCGGGAGCAGAGGCAATCAAAGCCTCTGGAGCAGCAATCAGACACCTTCCAAATGGAGCGGACGTGAGAAGTGAGTTCACAACTTTGGATCGATCCAGCGGCCAAGGTCAGTTAGAGGGAAGCTGAGTTCCCGGAGAAGCCACTGTGGAAAACCATTTGTGATAGAAATACGTTGTAATAGTCCCCAGCCAGCACGGACCTCCAGCTGCCGCTGACCCAGTTAGCACTAGCACTTGCCTGCAGGAAACTTCCACTTCATTTTCAAGTCATTATGTCTGGGAAACCAGAGAATAACATGGATATTATCCTGGGAAAGGCATGCGATGGCCTGGCAGCCATCAGGTTCTGTCTATGTACCCGCTGCAGGAAGGGTCTGTGCTGGTCATCCCAGCCCAGAGGAAAGCATGTCATGGTTACAAATGACTGCACACTGGTCACTACTCTACTGGGATGACTACATCCCTGTGTAGTGAAGGGATTCTTGATGGTCTTGCCATGGCCTGATGGCCTCCAAGAGTACAAAGGTTGCATACACAGACCTGAGGCTTCAAAAAAGTTCAGAGAGGAGGTTCTTGGGCCTCCCCTCTGGTGTGGCCATTGCTTTGAATGTGGAAGGGAATCTCATACTGTCCAGGGTGTGTTTCAGAGCCTCCTCTCCTGAGCCCATAGAGCCAGGAGGTAAAGAAAAAAATGGACCAAGAAAGCACCAGACCTGCTGGGAATCACAGCACTGTGCCTGCTGAACATCACTTTTCTCCTGGCTGGACTTTAGTCCAGGAATTCCCTGCCAAGGAGTGGTGGAGGGACTTCTCCCCTAGCTTGCCTAGTCGGCTCCCGGCTCCTCAGCCTAGCTATGGTCCTGTCACCTTCAGGAAGGCTTATGAAACTTTGAACCCTTTTATTTATCTTTAGTGATCACTCTTACTGACCTTGAGAAGGACATAATGCATTCTGGATGCATCCATTGACTTTTGATGGAGCCCTGAGCGGTGGGAAGAAACCAAACATGATCCATGGTAGCAAGTAAATCAGTACTCCATACAATGGACCATATGTTTCTTACAGCCCATATTCCTGTGTCTGCATCCACTTCACCATGTGAGGCTAACCAGCCCTCTTCAGACCAGTGCAAGCAGCCCTTGGCCACGGGCCAGATCCTACCATTCCAGAAAAAGCCTTCTTCTGTTTTCCCTTCTTCTCTGGGGGAACCAGCTGCAGAGCAATGCCAGGCACACCTCGGCTGCAAAGCAGGGGCTCCTTTCCATGCCTCAGGGCTCCTGCCATGTTGTCAGCATAGCTCTGGGCACCCTGCTCTGATCCCATCTTATTTATGGCACATCCTTCCTGTCTTCTCCCTGCTATTATTGCCTGAAATGTTGTAATTTAGATTCCGGCTGTGTTTGATTGCAAACTCTCCCAATCTATGAATTTCAGTGACAAGCACTAGAACAGCTCGTTTACATGCCAAAGAGATCAATCTGGAACTGCTCATTACACAAGTGAATAAATAAATAAGGGATACATTAAAAAAATTGAAAACAATCAGCCAAATTAACCAATAGATGTTGAATAATGACAAGCCCTGACATCCTTAGCGGAGAACAAGAGTATAAGGGGTGGGATGAGCTTTCCCAGCATTGCCCAAGGCTGCTCAGCACTCATCCCATGACCCAACAGGGATGTGCGTCAATGTCAGGAGACAGAAAGCAATGGCTGGAGTGTGAAAACCTGGCTTTTAGAGACTATACCTGTCTTTGCTCCTCACACCTGCTCTGTATAAGCATCTGTCAGAGGAATAGTGCATCTCCTGGGACAGCAGTTATAACATTTTGCATGGCAAATGGTCTCGCAGTCTGATTTTCAGCTTCAGTCTCAGGAAATCCTTCCAGGGCACCTGAACCATCCCAGCTGCTCACTGGGAGTGTAGGAGACTTCAGCAGTCACATGAAAACCGTTGCATTGAGAAGAAAGGTCACCTGGTGGTCGGCAGCACAGGTCAGAGCATCTGGGGACAAGCTGCAAAGTCAATTTGCGTGGCTGTGGGCATCATCAAACTATCCGTGGCTGCAGAAACACGGATGCTCTAAGCTGTCCTGATCCTGCTGGGTGCAGATCACAGACTGGGATGCTGGTGACTGGTAGCAGAGATGTGTGCAGCACTTGCCAGTACTGCTCATCTCCCAACACCTGCCTTTGTCACTGTCTCCTGTACAGTGATGGTTAGGGGCTGGTACCCTATTTACTCTTCTCTGGCAGCTTCTGCTGTCACTGTTCAGCACCCCAGGGGATGCCCAGCAGGGAAGTCAGTGGAGGAGCATCTCTCACTGCTGTCTGCTGTCAGGCAGCTCATGCGTGTCTGCAGGCACTGAGGATGCAGGGAGGAGGTCTTGCAGGGTTTCCACAAAGGGGTACAAGGCCTGGATGGCACTGCACTGACCTATCTTGCGGGGCACCAACAGGTGAGAGGGCAGCAAGGAGGTGAAGGAGCTGCAGATGCTTGAAAGGAGAAGGGTTGTTTGGAGTAAAATCCATCTGGAACAAGGCTGGTCCTGGGTCTGTAGCAGAGTCAGGAGGCCATAACGTGTGCCCGAAATGGTGTGCATGCTCACCAGAGTGGTGGGTTTCCCCATAGCTACGACTTTCCTGTTTGGGGTTTTGGTGCCACCTGGGGCTCTGCAGAGCATCTGCACCCTCTCCAGCATACACCCACCTTCCCCTCTACCTCGGGCCTGGCCCCATTTCGTGTCATTTAGGGAATCCTTCTGTCATCCTTACTTCAGTCTCCATGCTGGAGCATTCTGGGGCTGGTGGGATGATGCTGGGATAACCTGCCAGGGCTTCACGAACCCTCGCACCTTCCACAAAGGCTTGGTGCTAACTGAGGTCAGAGCCCTTCTTCCCTAGTCTCCGAGAGTGCCAAACTGCTGGCAGCTCGGGGGAAGGGAGTTTGTGGCCCCTCCGGGGTCTTCTGCAGGAGGGACATGGATTATTTTGGGTCTCAGCGTGTGATCGCTCGGTGCCGAGGCAGAGATGCCCTCATCTGGGCATCCCGCGGGGTGGCCTCTGGGGACACGGGGATCCCCACGTCCCTATTTTTGGAGGAGGGAGGCAGCCCTGATGGGGAGGTGACACCGAGCATGGCTGAGGCAGCACTGCCATCTCGTGGCTTTGGCACCTCGCTGCCTGTGCCACTCCGGACACGGCTCTCCCAGCGCCCTTCGGCCGCCGTCCTCTCTCAGAGACACCCCGATGGGAAGGAGTAGGAGGAGTGCGGCAGGCCGGAGGTATTTTTGTGCCGGCAGATGTGTCTGCACAAGCCTCCAGGATGGCACCGTGCGATGCTCATCCCGACTCCCCGCAGCCAGACATCCCCTGGAGCCGCGGGTGTCCCAGCTGCAGATGGGGAGGAGGAAGGGGGGATGCTCAGAGGATGGAAGAGGAAGGCTTGGCTTTACTGCAGCAACTCTGGAAGTCAGGCGAGTGGGGCTAACCACTGCTCAGGAGTCTCGTGGACCTGGAGGAGGTGCAACCTGGACCAACACCATCTTCCAGGAGATGCTGGAAACCTGTTACCAGCCCCCTGTAACTCAGCATTTAAACGGGGTTAAGTCACAGTCAGGGACATAGGACACAAGAGGACTAAGACGCATCCATCAATCAATTCTGGATGAAATGATGGAGTAGTCTCATTTTGGTTGTATATTAAGAAAGGGCAACAGGGCAGAAATACAATTACTGTCCAGTAGCACTGTTCTGTGGAAGATAGGTCTTTCCAAACTCACCTGTCATCTTATCTTGACATGATTACAGGTCTGGTTGATAGAGGAATTTTGCTGATAAAATAAAACTGCATTTCCTCTGGGCATCTGATGTATTATGAGGTGACATTCTGATTAAAAATGTGTATTATATTGTGTTAAGAGGGCATATATTCAATGAATTAAAAATCTGCTCAGTGACAGATCTCCAAAGGTTCAAATTCATAAAATCACAGAATCACAGAATTTTCTAGGTTGGATAAGACCTTTAAGATCATCTAATCCAATCATTAAGATAACACTGACAAGACCTCAACTAAACCATAGCCCTGAGCACTATGTCTACATGAGTCTTAAATACCCTGGGGGATGGGGACTCCACCAATGTCCTAGGCAGGCAGTGCCAGAGAACCTGTTCACTAAATAAATTCTTTCCAATGAAACACCTTCCTTGAGACCACTAGAGGTATTGGGCAGGGGGAACAGAGGGTTTGCCAGCCCTTCCTGGCTTTGGCACCATCCTGATCACAGCCCTGCACACCGTACTCTTTACACACTGTGTTTCTTGGGGACCACAACATCTCTTTCTATGGAGATCAGGGCAGCTGCCACAGGACTCCTGAAAGGAGACTATCAGGTAGATAGATATGGATCAGAAAGCCCATCCTATCTGCCCACCACATCCCCTGTGGGGTGGCCTGGATGGTCCCCAGGGTCCCAAGGATGTTCACCTGATGGGATCATTATGGCACGTCTCATCCCTCTGCTCCCTGCCACACTGGTGGGCTCAGTGGTGTGAGGCTTTGGTTCTTTCAGGTCTGGGCGATGCCACACACAGCTCCTGGAGCTGTCCAGACCTGGTTGGTCCAAGGCACAGACACTCAAAGGGGATTGGGAGCAAGCTAGGTGCCAGAGACACCTATCTTATTCCCCTCTACTACAGAGACAAGGTGGCCAAACCACTGAAGTGAGGAAAATTGGAAGGACATGTCTCATCAAGGATGCTTGAAGTCCTGCTGAGTGACACCGACACTTAGGATCCATTTGCTGGAGCCCTGTTCCATCAGGGTGCAGCACCAAGGTGGGGTCACCCCCCAGCAGCAGCTATGACAGGGGTGACATCCACACTTTGCCCATTGTCCAGACCAGGACCCAGCAAGAGCAGCCCCCTGGGACCCACCAAGCATCCCTTGCATGGCCATTCCACCTTGTGTTCACATCACCTGTCCTCTCCTGCAGTGACAGATCTGTGACAAGCCTCTGGGCACTTTCCACCTTTGTGTTGCTTTGTGCCCAGTTCAACACTGGTCCCTGCTGTGGGATTGTGCTGCTGGGCCAGGATGAACCCTGTGGTCCTGCACTTTTGCTGACCAAGCTGTTCCCTGACTGACCAGCACAGTCAGGGTAAAGTGTGGAAAGGGGAACAAATTTTTCTCTTGCGAAAAGAAAGTGAAACGTGGTGTTTCTCTTCCCCAACCAGGCAAACCATCATGCATGCAAAAACATCCCCCCACTCTGCTCCTCTTCCTTCCTGCTCCCAGGGAAGAGTTTCCAGCAAACAGAGCAGCTGCTCAGGCTGGTCTGCACACATAGCAAGGAGGTAAGTCACTTCAAATACTGGGGATGTGTGCCTCCTCTGCCACTGTTCTCCAGTCCTTGTCCCTCTCCTTTCTTCATTTCCCCCTTCCACGAGGGTCTAAACTGGGAAAAGGGGGATAAGATTATGTGGGGGGAGGGAGTTGGGGAAGGACAGCTTCAGGATCTGTCCTTGCTTCACATTGCTGTGGACATCATTGTTTACCCCTCCTCTGTCATGACTCTTCACATCTCTTCCTCACTTGTGCTCTCTATCCCATGGGGACCACTGCCCTGAGTTGCTTTCTTCCATCTCCATTGTGCTTGCAGGGAGGCAGGATGCAATCCAGGCTCTGGCTGGCAGCCAGCATCTTGGCATCAGTGCTGGGCATGGCTCTGCTGGAGGACGGTGTGTGTCGGGCACCAGATGGCAAGGATGGCTTCCCAGGAGTCCCTGGCCTTGATGGGAAGCCAGGGCAGAAGGGTGACATGGGAGAGCCAGGTAAGGGGGAACCAGGGATGTGGGCTGTGGGTGACCTGGGAGGCTCAAGCTTCTAGGCAAGAGCAGCTCAAGGAATGAGAGATGTGCCTGAACTGCTACTCCTCGCACCTCTCCCTAGGGAAATCAACACACAGGACAGGCATCCAGGGACTCAAAGGGGATGCAGGCAACCCAGGACCTCCTGGCATTCCAGGGAACCAGGGCTACCCTGGCCTGCCTGGTTTACCTGGAGTGACAGGGCAGCCAGGGCCAAAGGGGATCAAAGGGATAGCTGGCAACACCTTGGAGCATCCACGTCCTGCCTTCTCTGCCTCGCTGAAGTCCCCACCGTCCACGGGCAGGACAGTGGTGTTCGACAACATCATCACCAACGAGGAGAGTGCCTACAGTCCCCAGACAGGAGAGTTCACCTGCCACATCCCTGGCCTCTACTACTTCGTCTACCAGGTGATCTCCGACGGGGACCTCTGCTTGAGCATCACCAAGAACAGCCAGCCCGTGGTCAGTTTCTGTGACAACAACAGCCGCAACCTGCTGCAGGTGAACTCGGGCAGCAGCGTGCTCAGCCTGGCCAAGGGTGACAAGGTGTCTCTGAGCACTGACTCTGCCCTGGGCAGCATGATCTACAGCGGCTCCAAGGCAGACAGTGTCTTCAGTGGCTTCATGCTCTTCCCACACATGGGCTGAGGGACTGTCAGTCTGGCCTCACTTTAGCACCAGAGTGTCACATCTTATTTTCCCTCTGTGAGTATGCGTGGTGGTGAAGTAGCCCGGCAAACAGGGATGACCCCAAACTGAGCTGCCAGATGGGTCCTGAGCTTCCACCAGTGTCACAAAGTGGCCAGGCTGTGAGTCACTGCTGCAGCAATTAGAGCCCTGCTGCAGTTACCTCTGTGCTGAGCCTGCCTGCTCCATCCTGGAAAGACAGGACTCCCACCACCAGCAGCCCTTTCTCTTCCTAGGCATTCAGACCCCACACTGGAGGAGTCCTGTTTGTCACTGGGGCTCATTCTCCAGCTGTGGCTCTTTTATCCTCACTGCGTGCCACTACTTCAGCTGCACTAACCATTGCTAATGTCTTTCTGGCATCAGGTTGCTATTGCATCTCACATCCTCCACATCAGCACAAATAAACACTTCTTCCATGACAGCTGCTTGTATTTTCTTTCCTATTCTTGTGTCTTCCCCAAACCACCGATCATCTCAGCACCTTCTCAAGCTGCCCAGGGAGATAAAAGATCCCAACTTGTCCTTGGCCAAGCACGGACCTCAACAGCAAAGGCAGAAGGATGAGAGTGAATAGAGTGTATAAGGAGAGCTGGAATTCACAAGGGGGAACTGGAAATCTCTGGGACTAGCCCACATGAGCCCTTTCTCTGATGAGTCCAGCTAGTTGTCCTGTACAGGCAGCAGATCATGTCCCTCACCCACATGGCTCTCTACTGGTGCCCAAACTCTCCCGGGAAGGGGGAAGGCAGATGTTGTTCTCCAGCCTTTCAGCAATGAGGGACAGGGTCACCAGAGTGACTGAAGGGGTTGTGGGATGATGGTCTTGGAGCTGCAAGGCTTGGCATGAGACCAATGGGCAGCATGGCAGGCTAAACAGGTATCAAGCAGCCAGAAAGCATCAGGGAAGCCACAAAGGGTCCATACCCTGGGACTGCTACTCAAAGGAGATGCTACATGTTTGTTGGTCAGCCAAATATCTCCATTCCTGGAGCAGTGAGGAGGAGGTCAGGTCACCTGCGAAGAGGAACACCCTGTCCATGAATGCTGGAGCTCCAGCAAATCCAGCACCCAGCAGAGCTGGTGGAGCACAGAGCAAGGTGCAGAGATGACAGTCAGCCTGCAGGTCAGAGAGCCTGGAGGAGAAATATCCTTCAGTCTCATTGCCTAGAGGAGCAGCAGCTCCCTTCAAAGCCAGGCAATGACCTTGCACAGGTGTCTCTGGCTCCATGGAGAGCTCCATGTCATGAGGCTCTGCACCTCATCCTCTCACTGCCCTTCTGCTCAGAAACAAGGAGAGGTGAAAGGTAGGTGATTTGTGGTGGGATAGTCCCTGTGGTGGTTAGAGGGGTCATCCCACCTCTGTCCTTCCAGCTTCTGATGCTGCAGTGGCACCAGGTCTTGCTGGACAGCCAGGAAAGTGCTTGTTCAGAGGAAATAATTAGGCAGAAGGATGTGAAACTTGGTTGGGGGCCAGTTGGGGGTTCTTGGTTCCCAAGGGCCCTTTCCTAATTGTGCAGCTTCCTCTGGGAGGATGTCACAGAGTCACTCAGTGCTGTGCTGGCAGTCAGTGATCACAGCACTCGGAGGGCTCAGCACCACAACATTCCCTGCCCTGCTCCTCCCAACCAGAGGTAAGAGGTTCTGCAGAGTCCATCTCTTTGGGGTGGGCTGCGTGGTGGCTGAGGGTCCAACAGCATGGCAGAGTGGCACTTATAGCTGAGAGGATGGTACTGCCAGGCTGCACATTAGGAGGGAGGATGAATGCTTGTCCTTGCTGATAGAAGACCCAGTTCCCTGCATCAGGCATTGTCCTGGGAGATCCCCAGCTGATCAGGGACTTAATCCCAATGGGGAGCTTGACCCTGATGGGCAGACCCAGGAAAGTCAGGCTGCTGCTGGGGAAGGATTGAGATCAGCTGGGTCCAGGGAGCTCCAGCCTCAGTCCAGCACAGTGTAATGGTCTAAAGAGGTGATTATGTCAGTGGGGGGGGTTGAGATATGGTTTGGGAGAGCTTTGAGCAGGCCATGGGTACCACAAAGGCCTCAAGACTCCATCAAGACTGAAAGTCCAACCCCCCCTGTGTCATAAGGGGCTTTCCCGGGGGTAGTGATGAGCCCAGAGCCCACCTCCACATATCTGCCTCACCACCACCTGGCAATTGGGATGGAAAAGACAGTGAGGGCCCAGCTATGGCAGCCAGGTGCTCCTGGTGCAGTTAGATTCATTATTACCTCCTTTTCTCTATGGTCTGGTGGCCACCCTGCCATGGCCCCTCACCCCAGAACTTTCTTTCTCTTTCCATGTTCCAGAGCACCAAAATGGGGCAGAGATTCTGGGAGCAGCTCCATTTTGCCCTCACCTTCCTGCTCTTGAATTTTGGGTCTGTTGTGACCAGTGAGGCCCCTTACAGGTGCTATGGGGCTCCAGGCCTGCCAGGAATTCCAGGTTTTCCAGGCAAGGATGGCCGGGATGGGCTGAAGGGAGAAAAAGGTGAACCAGGTGAGTGAGCAAGGAAGGGAACCACAAAGGCTGTTGAAGAGGGGCTTGTTGGAGAGGTCTTTGTGGCTGGCTGCAAACCAGCCTTGGTTTGCAGGCTATGGAGAGCATCCTCTGTGGGCAGATCTCGAGGAGAGGAGGCTGCAGAGAGGCAACAACACCCTTCTGCCTGAAGGAAGTGGCTGGAGGGGCCTCCCCACATCCTTCCCTTGGTACTGACTCCCTTTTACTCCTCACCACCCCACAGGCATCCCAGCTTCTCCTGCAACACGAGGCCCCAAGGGTATGAAAGGGGAACCAGGTATCCCTGGTTTGCCAGGCAAGACTGGCCCAATGGGTCCCCCTGGTCCCCCTGGAATACCTGGGCTAGTGGGCCTGCCTGGGGAGCCAGGCATGCCAGGCAGCTACAAGCAGAAGCATCAGTCAGCATTTTCAGTGACCAGGCAGACTAGCGAGCACCCCCTGAAAAATGTCCCTGTAGTGTTCAACCATGTCATCGTCAACACCAACCACGACTACAACACCAGCACAGGCAAGTTCACCTGCAAGCTCCCTGGCATCTACTACTTTGCCTTCCACACCTCTCAGACAGCCAACCTCTGTGTCATCCTCAACAAGGACGAGGACAAGATAGCCAGCTTCTGCGACCACAAGACCAACACCATGCAGGTCAGCTCTGGTGGGATCCTTCTCCACGTAGGTGCTGGGAGCCAGGTCTGGCTAGAGGTGAATGACTACAACGGCATGGTGGGCATTGGCAACTCTGACAGCATCTTCTCTGGGTTTCTTCTCTTCCCGGACTAGACTCCCACCCGAGCCCACCCCAGCATACCAACCTCTCTGCCCTGCACTGCAAACCCTGCTGCTCACCACCAGGCTCATGCTCTTTTTCTGTTCAATGGGAAGCCCCAGCCAGGGACTGCCACCTCCTGGCTTGAGAACCAAGGGCAGGCAGCGGAACGGGCACATCTGGATGCATCTGCACCCAGAGTGATGGTGCCAAGTCCCCAGGGTCCTGCTGGCATTGCCACATGCATCCACCTTGATAACCCTACACTACCTTCTGCTGCTGCAGTCAGAGGTCTCTAATCTGCCCCCTCCCCTCCTAGGCTGCACCAGGGACAGGCAGGGGCTGTGGAACAGGCTTGCAGCAGCACCTTTGCCGTGACTCAGCTGGGAAAAGTATCAATAAAACCTTCTGCAGTGCATCTGGCCCAGTGTGGTTTTTCCTTCATGACTTGTGGCCTGATGGATGTGGTGGCATCAGAATGTCCCCAAGTCCTGCCTTGGCTCGTCTGTGTTCACCAACAGTAAGCATCACACCCCTTCCACAACCCTGACTCTGCTTGGTGCGGTAGGACCCTCAGCTGCACTGACTGCAGGAAGGGGATGGTTCCCACACTCCTCACCTGGAGAGGGGACTAAGAGTCCTTCAAGCAGGGGCGCTGATACTCCTCTTCCCCTCCAAGGGGTTGCAGGTGACCATGGAGCATGCAGCAAAACTCATAGCCATACCTCTGGTGGCTGGGACATAGCAGGGTCCCAGACTACCCAGGGACAGGGCAGGGAAGCACTATCTTTCCTGACACAGGTCAAAGGATATCATGTCTGTGGAGGCTGCAGAGCCCACCAAACTGCTGTGGAGATCCCTCTTGGAGGAGAAAATGAAGTCACATGTCCTCTGAATGTCTTGTGCTTCACCTCCAAATGCAGTATCAGAAAACAGGACTGGAAAATATTTTACTGCAGGGTGAAATCACTTCCTATCTGCAACATTTAGGAGACCTTGGGGGTCAAATTCAAGGTGATGGATGCTGAGAACCCATGGCATCCTCTGGGCCAGCCAACACCTCCCAGCAAAGCTGGGTATGTGTGGAAAAGCCTCAGGGATGTTAGTTAAATACATGCACATTTCTGCAGTCCTGAGGAGTTGCTTGAAACCTGGCTGGAGCTCACAGCACCATTCCCCATGGTAAGCACACTTGAGAAGGACCCAGGGACCCTGCAGGCCAGAGTGGGCACCCCTCTGCCCCCCAGCTGTACTCCTGAGGGGCCCCAGGGTGCTGCTCAGAGTCAGCATGTTCTGCTGAGGTGATGGTCAGCAGTTGTGGAGGATATGAAAGTAGCACTGCAAAAAGGGTAGGAGCTAAAGATAAAAAAGGGATGTGGCCTGGACACTTTCATAATAAACCTTCCAGTAAACTTCTTCTCCTCATGGTCATTACCAAGCAGAACACTGGTGTGCCTTGGTCCAGCTCCCCATCTGTGCAAGAAGCTCAAGGTAAGAGCAAGAGCAGCAAGGCTGAGTCCCAGCTCCCCCCAGCAAGCAGGAGCATGCAGGTGAACAGGAGCAGCAGGTGACACCTCCTGCACCACTGGCACTTAGCTGTGGCTTGCAGCAGAAGAGAAAGGGGACTGTTGGGTGGGGAGTGATGCATAGAGATGGGACTCCAAGCCATCCTTTTCCACCCGGGAAAAAGGGGAGATGGAAAGGAGAGGTGGCAAATGCCCAGAGGGGTGATGAGGGACTGAGCATCAGTCTGAAAGGTGTCCTAGGGGTGCCCTCCTGCCCTGAGATGCTCTTGTCATCAGACCTGGGCTGGAAGACTGTAGATTGGTTTTTGTCCCTGCCCCATCTGAATCAGAGGTGCTGTGACTGGAGGATCCAACTCACTAACCTCTTTTCCTGCTGACACCAGTTTCAGTGCTGGGAAAGTCCATCTGAGGCCAAGGAGTGTGGCTGGGGTTCTGTGATGTCCAGACAGAGCCCCCAAATGCCCAGTGTTTGCCACACAATATACCTGCTCCAGAAGATGGGAGAAGGAGCTGAGCTGTGGGATGCAGGGAAGGCAGAAGGAAGATGGGGCCCCACTGGAAGTCCAGTCAGGCTGGTTAGATACAGAAATGCTCCTAGGATAAAGCAGGCATGTGGTGGGACACAACAGGAACCTGCAGAGGTTAGGAGGGCAGGTTTGGGGATTTCTTTGTCATCTGCAAGGACTAAAGCTGTCCCTCGGGTGCGCTGGTGGAAAGCAACAGCTATTCCCTTGCAGATGATGAGACTGCTCTAGCCTGGGGAAGGGTTTTACCCTGCAGATGTGGTCCTAAAATTTTGGGATGGAGAATTTCTCCTCTGAGGGAGCAGTGGGGACTCAGAACAGTAGGGACCTGCAGCACATGCCTGTGGCAGCAGCACGACCATGCTGGACATCAGATCTCTGGGCTAGGCTAGCTTGTCCCCAGAGAATCATGTAGCTAATGAGATGCTTAATGGGCACTTGTAAACTGGTAATTTAAGAGTGGGAAAAGACTGACAAGCCCTTCCATGCTGGAAGGAGATGGTCCCTCCAAGACCATGAGGAGAGTGGATTTGGCTCTGCAGTAGGATGTTTTCCAGATGGTATTACCCAGATGTGCTTCTCATCATCATCCCCCAGAGCACCACAAAGCATCTTCCCCATCCCTCCCACTGCCCAATCCCCTCAATATCCTTCTATGCTCCAGCAGATGCAGACTGCATGGGTGATGTTGATCTGCCTGGCTGGAAGGCAGCTTGCAAGTGCCACACTCTGCAATACCTATGGCACCATCCCAGGCATCCCAGGGTCTCCAGGACAGCCTGGCAGGAATGGCAGGGATGGGGAGAACGGCCAAAAGGGAGAGCAAGGTAAGGAGCAGGTGGGGGAATTGTCATCTTGTGAGTACTGAGAGAAAAAAAAAACAGTGCCAGGTGCATGGTCCTTGGAAAGCAATTCATGTTCCACCAGCAACCTGTTTGGGGGTGATGCTCAGGGACAGAAGGGGTTGGACAAACAAAAGCACCCCAAGGAACCTGGGGAGGGTGGGTGCATGATAGCAAGGGGTGTCATAACTGTCAGGGTGGGCAGGGGTCTCTGCTGACCTGCACCCCAGTGCAGGTACCAGTGGTTTCCCTCCTTATGTGCATCCCTGTGATGCTCAAGTATGACCACAATGACTGTTCCTCCTGCTTTCTAGGTCCCCCTGGCCAGGTGGAGTATGAAGGAGACATAGGGGAGAAGGGAGACCCAGGAGTACCGGGATACCCTGGGAAGATTGGCCCCAGGGGGCCCCCGGGCTTCAGTGGATTACCAGGTCTCAGGGGTCCCCCCGGGTCTCAGGGGGACTCCGGTGACTACAAAACCACTCTCAAGTCTGCCTTCTCTGCTGCCAGGACCATCAGCTTCTACCCACGGCAGGAGCAGCCCATCCGCTTCAACCGTGTCATCACCAGCGTGAAGGAGCATTATGGGAGCCGCTATGGCCGCTTCACCTGCCAGGTCCCGGGCATCTACTACTTCACCTACCACGTCACCTCCAGGGGCAACCTGTGCCTCAGCATCAAAAAGGGCCGGGGTGGCAGCAAGGGTGATAAAGTGGTGACCTTCTGTGACTACGTGCACAACAGCTTCCAGGTCACCACGGGTGGGGTGGTCCTCAAGGTGGCAGCAAATGAATCTGTCTGGCTGGAGCCAACAGAAAAGAATTCCCTGGTGGGGATCGAGGGGTCTGACAGCATCTTCTCTGGCTTCCTCATCTTCCCCGAGTTCTAGCCTGCAGAAGGCATCTCTCTGCAGCCCTTCTCCTGCTGCTGGCTGGTCCCTCCAGGGCTGAAGACTCTCCCTGGACTCTGCTCCAGATTTAGTGCCCTAAATGCCTTGCTGCTGGTCTTGCACATTAAATGACAGCTCCTTGTGCTGATGGTTCCTTCTTGCCTAGGATTTGCCTCTTTCCCCCCTGATAATGCTCAGGTAGCCAGGGCAATGCCTCCCACACCCCTGGGTGCAGCCTAGGCTCGTTAGCATCTCGTTACTGATGAGACAATTCATGCAGGTCCTGCTGCAGTCCATGCTGAGTATCAGAGCTTCAGAGTCAGGCAGTGAAGATCCCGGTCCAGGGTGAGGAAAACACAGAGAGGAAGGATGGCAGGGGGGAAGAAGCAGGGGGGAGACACACAACATAGCAGGCAAGCTGGGTACTGAGTACTGATGATAGATGAGGAGACCCTGGACGTGGTGCTGTGGGTGGCAGAAGGTGGGGACACCAGCTGCTCTTGGCCAGTTTTGTGGGGTAATGGTGACAACAACATCCACAGAAGTTTGTCAAGGCCTGTGACAAGATGAACCAGGTGTACATGGGGGAGACAGACCTTGATACCATGGTAGAAGAGGAGTGGGGCAAACAGCTACCCCCTGGTGTATCTGGATAGGGTCCAGAGAAGCCCCATAACCCCAGCAGAGAACCAACACATGCAACTTCTATAGCTCAGCCAAGCCCACACAGAGAGCAGAGCTGATGGACCTAAGTACCTCCAGATGAATAAGAGCTGAGGACCCCAAGGACATCCCTGTCCCTAGGGTAGGTGAAAATCCATCATTGTCCTAGTGAATAGCAAGTTCTCCCTAGGGCAGCAATGGGCCCTTGTGGCCAGAAAGGCCAATGGCACCCTGGGGGGCATTAAGAAAACTGTGTCTAGCAGGTGTAGGGAGGTTCTCTCCCCCTCTACTCTGCCCTGGTGTGACCACACCTGGGATACTGTGTCCAGTTTGGGGCTCCCCAGTTTAAGAGAGACAGGGATCTATTGGAGAGAGTCCAATGGAAGCTACAAGAATTACAAAGGGGCTTGAGCATCTCCCCTGTGAAGAAAGGCTGAGGGAACTGGGGCTGTTTAGTCTGGAGATGAGAAGCCTGAGAGGGGAGCTTATGAATGTCTGTAAATATCTGAGGGGTGGGTGTCCAATGGAAGGGGCCAGGCTCTGCTCTGGAGTGCCCAGCAATAAGACAAGGAACAATGGGCATAAACTGGAGCAGAGAAGGTTCCACTTTAACATAAGAAGAAACTTCTTCCCTGTGAGGGTACCAGAGCCTGGCACAGGCTGCCCAGAGAGGCTGTGGAGTCTCCTGCTCTGGAGACTTTCCAACCCCACCTGGATCTGTTTCTGTGTGGCCTGCCCTGGGTGATCCTGCTCTGGCAGGGGGTTGGACTCAATGATCTCCAGAGGTCCCTTCCAACCCCCACCATGCTGTGATTCTGTGATTGTACCTGGGTTGGTCCGTTGTCTGCAGCCCCCAGCCCACCTGTGACAAGTGAAGCTCATCGAGGTGTTTAGGAGATGCTTAGCTGATAGAAAAGGAGAATTTTGGTGGTGATCTGGGATCTGAAAGAGGCTGGATGAAGCCGATGATGATAAAGGCTCTTGGGGGTGGGCATTGTTGGGTTGGGCTATGGCCCGGTTTTTATGGAGCATCGCCACGGGGCTCTTGGGATCTGCCTGCGGATCCAGCGCCCCACAGCTCTGGGCTGCACAGGTGTGCACAGGACAGTGACCAGCACTGGTGCGGTCACCGCAGAGGCTCCGGCTCCTGTCCGAGATTTGCCGGCAGGTGGCACTGGAGGCTGGATAGGCCCTCGCCTCTCAACCGGCAGCATCCCTGTCCCCGGGGCTGGGCGGGCAAAGCTCGCAGGGAGCGGGCAGAAGCGGCAGACTCAGCTCTTCCTTGCCCATGAGGTCTAGGAGGAGCCAGTGTGCAGGATTACTGCCTCCTCTTGTGGTTCTTGGTTCATGTCTCGTCATTTGATTCTTCTCCCAGAAAAAGCTGTGGCTTTCATCCCCAGGGTAGCCACCCCATGTCCCCAGATCTTGACCTCCCATCAGAGATGTTAGGTGTTGCATCTCAAAGCTCTCCCTCCGCAGGAACGCTGGGCTGCTTTCCAAATGCAACTGCAACAATTGCACCGTTTTTCAGCTGGAGACTCAGCATCCCAGATAAAATCAGGTCAGCAGGGCAGGTGGAGCAAGAGAGCAGGTATTTGACCTCCCAAACAGAGGCTGGGCAGCGTGCACCAGGTAAGTCTCATAAACCCTCAGCAGATCTTCAGGACACACCAAACCAAGGAGCAGTCACACACTAGATGCCAGGGCTGCCATTCAAAGAGCCGTGCCAGGCTGGAGAAACAAGCTGTCAGGAACCTACTGACATTTAATGGAGACAAATGTAAAGTCCTTCCTCTGGCAGGTGATAACTCCCACGCAATAGGACAAGCAGTGGGCAAGAGGTTGCTTTGCAGGAAGGGATGCTGGGATGCTGGTGGACAGCAAATTGAAGCATTCTGCCTTTCTGGATAATTGGTGTAATCATTCTGGACTTTTGAAAAGGTCTTTGTCAGGACTCCGCTGGAGTGGAGCTGGTTTTATTTTTTTTTAAATGATGTCTGACCTAAGAGCAGCAGAAGCCAAAGGGTTTCTAGGGTCTTGGCTGCAGGGCAGGTACCAACTGTCTCTCAAGTTCAGCTCTCTGTGCTTACATAGCTGGGAAACAGAGGTTCACAGGGCATTGCTTCCTCCCATGGGTCTCAGCCAGCACAGCACCCAGCAATGCCACCTCAGCTGTTAGCTCCATGGGATGGCAGCTGCCTGCTCCCTAAAGCTGCCACTGCATGGGCTATGGAGCAGAACGTCCCTCAGGTACCCAAAAAGGATGAGCAAAGGGGTTCAGGTGGCCACGAGAGGCTGGGGCAGGTCCATGTCCATGTCCATGCGATACCATGGTTCACTTCAATCAGGGCTTCTCACTGAGGGTGGTGGAATTCTGATCCTGCTGGAAGCTCTGAAGCTCTAGATCTCTAAAGACAGAGGCACCACGCAGGGCAGCTGAAGAGTACCCCCTCCTTTCACATTAGTGTTTACTGAGGCCCAAGTCAAACTGCAGATGTCCCCCTCTTACAGGACCATCCACAGCAGGAGCTGTGGTTGCTGAAGAAACCCTGTGCAAGATCCTCTGTGGTACTCAGGGCCACAGCAAGGAAAATTAAAATCTATCTGGCTAGAGAGGTGCTGAGCTGCCAGTCTACATTGCCCACTTCATCTTACCCAGGTATCCTGGTTTCCTGGGACAGAATCCCAGGCCTGCCATGGTCTCCAGGCCATGAGCAGTTTGGAGTCAGCCAAGGGAGCTGCTTGGAGATACTCACAGATGTATCCCAGATCAGACATGTCATACTCAGTGTAAAGGGGGAAGTTTGCTGAGGATGAGGGGGTCTCCTGCTTCTGAGGATGCCTTCCTGTTTATTGAGCCTACCATTTATTTGCTGGGCTGAGTATAACTTTGTTTACCTTATACCAGCATTGGTATTAGTCTTGATGTTACATTAAATCTGTTTTAATTTCAGTGCATGATCCTCCTGATCCCACTTGTTGGATGAGGAGGGGTCAACAGCTGTAGTTTAGCCCCAGATACAGGCTGAACATAGACACCAAGAAAGGCAGGATTGCTACAGCCCTGCTCTCAAACCTCCCACTGTGGTATGCAATTAATTATTCAGTGCTAAACAAAGCCATCTTGGAACAACAGAACCACTAAACAGGAGAGCTGAAGAGAAACCTGTTGCAGGGCAGGGGCAGGTGCAACCTGGTGTTGAGGACACCAGACAGGGAAGCTCCCCATACATTGTCTCCCAGGGAAAGGACCAATTTGCATCTTTAATTAATTCTTTACATCTTCCCAAACAGTGGCCATGACCCAGCAAAACTTTAACATGACCACATCTGCATCCACTGATCCAATCCAATAGATTGTCAGGTTTTGGGAGACAGAAGGGACCCTGACAGAGCTGTCCTGGTACTCTGGGCACCCTTATGCTCTGCACAGTGCACACTCACCCCACTCTGCACACACTTGATGCTCTTTGCAGACTTGCCCTGACACACATATGCTGCTCCTCTTCTCTCTCCTTTGACTTCTGTCTTTTAGTGTCACCACAGGTGAAACTGAAGCAGCAGTGCTTCCTCTGGGTCAAACCAGAGCTAAGCTGGAGAGCTTCTCCAAGCGATGCTGCGACAGTCATCTGTGGAGTCAGCTGTCCACCAAGGTCCAGGATGTGCCCAGTCAGAGGCCACTAGATGTTCAGGAGATGCTCTGGTAGAGATCGAGGTGGTTGGTGTTTCAAGGTGACCTCACAGTGGGAGGTTTGGGTGTTGTGTTTTGTCAAGCTGTAGCTAAGTGACCGTGTTTTGGCCTCATGATGCTGGAGGTCACATAGTCAGTGACCTGAGAGGGACAGGGAACTAACCAGGAACAGAACCATGTCTCTCAGTCACCCTGCCCCATCACATACCAGATAAAGGTGTCCAGTAACATCCAAAAGCATCAGGTGGGAAGGTAATTTTCTGGGAACTCCCTGCAACCAGGCATCAGTTTGGTTCAAAGCTCAAATGGAGCAAAAGCACTGATGTCCAAAGACACTGGTAGAGATCTAGTGGGATTTAAAAATGAAAACTTCCTATTTCAAGGCACAAAGCAATAGGGCTTGGCAAGAATACCATATGACGTTTCCCCTGCATTATTTCACTGTGGCTGGGGGCTTTTCTCAGGACAGGACATCCAGCAGGACTCTGACAGGATCTGATGAGGTAGCACACACTAAGTGGTCATGGAAAGTGAAGCTGAACTGGTGAGATCTCTGCTCTGGGCAGAGGTGCTACCAGGGCAGTGCACCAGCCTGTGCTTGCTGAGGGCTGCAGGCACCAGTGCAGCAGAGGATGACATGGGGTTAGCTGGAGACACCACACACCACTGCTTCACTGGTTGTTTCACTGTCAGCAGGGCAGGAGTTCCTTGCGTGGATCCCCTGGGTGCACTGGCTCCACTGGAGGATGGGGCTGGTTGCAGCTTCACCAGGACTTATGTGGAGTTCGATATAGAAGGAACCAGTTTGAGACAGGGAAGGGGGTTCAGACATCTCCTATTCCAAATCTAACCTCGGGGATTTTAGTAAGCTTGTTTCCCCCATCTTCACTCGGGTTTGGATTTGAATTTGAATGGGAAGGAGCAATTGTTTCTTTTGCCTGGAGCAACACAGACTGGCTTGTCTCCCACTTTGAGCTCACAAGGAATTCCTCCTTTTCCTGGCCTCTCTGCAAGCCCTGGGAGCTGCAGAGGATCTGCTCTGGGCTGGCCACCAAGGAGTTAAGTCCCAGCCCTTTTTTTTTTTTTTTTTTTTTTTCCTGCTCTGCCTCCTTATGAGGAACAGCCTTTGCGGGGCTGCAGAAAGGCTCTTTCTTTCCCCAGCAGATCTCAGGGAATGAAAAGTCTGTGTTCCAGATATTAAATTACTCATAAAATAGTTGGCCTGTCCCCGAGGCGGCTCTGCAACCCCCCAGCCCCCGCCGCCCGCTCTAACGGGCTGCTGATGTGCATCTGCATGTCACCTCCTGCTACAAGGTCAATCTCTCCAATTTAAAGCAGCAACGCTGGAAAGCAAACCAGATTTCAGCCGGAATTAGCTTCAAATGGAGCATTCAGGAGACTCGAGCTGGGAAGGGAGAGCAAGGAGGGGAAGGACCGGCAGAGAGCCAGGCTGTGGGGTGGTGTGATCCTGCTGCTGAAGCACCCCGATGTCTGGGCACCCCATGGCAGCGAGGAGGCTGGGATGCTGCCAGGGTATTGAGAGGAGCTCTGGCACCCCTAACCCTGTGTGCGGGCAGGGGAGGTGAGAAGGGCTCGATCCCTCACCCCTTTGCAGATTTTCCAGCGCTAGCCCGTGGCCCCGGGTGGCAGAGAGCAGCTTCTCCTGCGTGGGAGGCGCTTGGGACCTGCGTGGCCATCGGTGACTTCCAATCCGCAGCGGGTGCGAGGCGGGGCGGCGGGGCAGAGGTTTCCATGGGGATGTGCGGGGATGGGAAGCCTGGCCGGCGTTCAGCTCCAGGCACAGCTCTCCTCGATGTCGGGTTCTGCTCTTTCCGCTCCGCTTCCCGCTGCTTCCCACCCTCCTGCTGCCCCGGCGCCTGCCCGCAGCCGAGCAGCATCTCCCCGGCAGCAGAGGCTGGTAGGAGCAGGAGCAGGGTTTGGTCCTGCCTGGGCCAGTGCTTGTCTTTAACCCTTTGGGGGATGTATCTCCATGAGCCTTCGCACCTTGTACATGCGGGGTCTCCGCAGTCCCGGGGCGGTTAGAACAGGTGACGTGCTGGGGACCTTCTCTGCTGTGGTGCAGGGCCAAGATGTTGGAAAAACCCTGTCACTCATTCTGGAGATGTGATAAGCAGGTCTGGGAGAGCCCCACGTAGCCCCTCTCTCCTGTCCCGAGGCTTTCTGTGTTTTGCAAGGAAAAGGAAAAAACCCACCTTTTTGGGGGGGGGTTGGTTTTGGTTTTCTTTATTCCGCTACTGGCACCTGGGAGCGACTGGGGACAAATCAGTGACACACACACACACCCCCCCCCGCCAAATGCCTTCAGATTCCCCACAGGGAGGAACAAGCCTTGCTATGCTCCATTCCCCATCACCAGTGAGGTGCATGGGTTTCAGCTCTTGTTTGGGGGAAGAGGAGCCATGGTCTTGGCCTGTGTGAGGCTGCGAGCTGAGCCCCTAGCCCTATCCTCACCACGTATGTGTGAGGCTTCTGTGAGTTAACATGCAGGGCACGTCCCAGGCACAGAAACCACACCAGCAGAAAACCACACAAACACCCTGCAAAACCCAGCTTGTTTCCAGCACGAAGCACCGAAGCCACTCACCAGCAGGCTGGCCAGTTAGTACTGCAATGGGAGAGACCAGGACTGCTCCCAGCAAGCCTCCCTCCGCCCCAGATCTTACGTTTACATGCAGAGGGAAAATAAGAAATAGGCCAGCAAACCAGCCAGGAGCTGACAGCTCAGAGTGAAGTGGCCATGTGCAGCCACCTAAGGGCTGCTGCATCCGCAGGAGGGTTCCCAGGGAAGCATGCACGGGCACGTACCTGAAACACCCGTCTGGTTTTTGGATGGGGATGATCTGTGAGGCTTCAGTCCTGGCTGACTCAGAAAGAGCAGGGGCTGGAACCCGCCACTGAAGGCTCAGAAAGCAGTTCCCCAAGGGCTGAATGCTGCTGCCCAGCTCTCCCTTCTGTTCCCATTTTGTGCCAGGAGAGCTTTTGTCTGGGGATGCTGGCATGTGCAGTCACCAAGGAGACAGGAACAAGGACGGGTCATCAGTGACACTTCCATACAGCCCCGCACATCCCCAAAAGAGCAGCTCCTGTCAGCAGCTCTGGGATGGAGCTGCAGACCTGCCACAGGCAGCATGGTCCCGTGTCCTCTGCTGGGAGAGGTGACCCTGGGTCACAGACCCATCCCTGCATCCTGGGCATGGTCATGAAGGCTGGGCAGAGAGGCAGAGCCTGGGAATATGAGGGGTTTGTGTAGAGTTTTAGCTCCTGGAGATTCCCTGGCTAACAGCACCAAGCACTAGCAGCCAGAAACTTCCAGCATCCACCAACAACTGGGCTCTGTTCCTGTGGTGGTACCTGAGCTCTGCCCGGCACTAGGGTGTTCCTGCCAGTGCCACTAGCTGCCTGCAGTGGAGCACATCCCTCAAGATGTGGGGGAGAGCATGAGGCACTCTGGGTGGATTGCTGGTTGCCTCCTCCCCACCCTGGTTGCTGGCCCTGCAGAAAGGCAAGGATCAACTGGCCCTTCCCAGCCCCAGATGGACTGCTAGCCTGGGTGGCCAGGAGTGGGTGGTTTTCTGTCTTTCTAACACTGTGTGTATCCATCACAACTGCTCCAACTCTGTCCCTGTGCTCAGGATAAATCCTGAGAATTATTCTCTATCACACTTGTCCATCAGGGTCTCTGAAAATCAAGTCCTGGGAGCTCAAGCTACAGTGTTTTGCTAATATCTGTTTTGTTTTGATACTGAGAAAGACCTGTATCCTCGAGGAGAGAAAGTGGGGTAGGAAAAGCCTTTCTGAATGAGAAACAAATGCCAAGGGAGGTTGTGAAATGGTCCAGCACCCTGCTGCCTCCACAGCCCCAACATGCAACCACAACCCATTGTCCCAAAGGGGAAGGGAAGATGCCTCTGTCACCCTGGGAAGGGTGCACAGCTTAAGTGAGAAGGACAAGGTGGGCAGGGGTTATCCAGGGAGGCCTATCCTCCTACTTCAGGCATACTGCTTCATCATCCTATGGCTCCCATCAAGGTTTTGTGTGGTCCCCTCTCAATTTTCAGCCTTTTCCCTTGTTTTCTTTTTCCCCTAGTAAAATATATCACCGGAATATTGGAAGTGTCTGAATATTGTGCATTTATGGCCCTGAGTACCTCTATCAGATCATCTGAGCACCCTGAGCCCAGACAGAGAGAAGCACCACCCATTTATTAACATATTTTTTTTCTGATTCTGGATTCCAATGCATTTAATTTTGGAAGGCAGCTTGTGTTCTTCTGTGTTTTGCTCTTTTTTTTTTTTTTTTCCTGCCATCATTACAATATGTGGGTGCTGTCAAATAACCACCAAATAACTATTTCCCCCAGCTGCACTTGTTAGGCATCTAAGTTTTTTCCCTTGACTATAGTTATGCTTCAACATCACTTATGTCCAAGAGTGCTCAGAGGGACTGAAGTAAATGCCACAGGAGACAGGCAGTGCCCTCCCCAGGTTTTCTCTGGCACTTTTCAGCCCTGGAAGATCAATGTATAGTGCAAGGAGCCAGGTTCAGCTGCATGTCTGGCTGCTTGCAGTGTGGCACAACTGCTTGGCACAGCTTCTGGGCACAGCCTGTGCATGTCAGCCGAGCTTACAGCTGATCTGCCTCTGTGCAGAAACCAGAAAAACACCCTCCTTCATTCTTACTTCTGGTCTCTTAGTCCCACTGTCAGTGTGGTCCTGAAGTGCTCATGCCCTGATGCATCTGCAGGCACACCCTCCCTGTTTGCCAGCTGCAGGAGTCAGGCTGTGAAAGACAGGGTTTAGTCTGAGTGGTCCCTTTTGGCCTGGGACAACATCCATCTGCTATTGGCAGCTCCCAGTCCAGCAATGTGGATTCTCTGGTGTGTAGCAAGTAGACAGAAATTTCACTGAGAGCCTTTAGAGGAGACATCACTGATTAACCCCTCCAGTGTGTGCTCTCCAGGGTGGATTTTCCAGCGTCTGGTGAGGTACCAAAGCTCTTAACAGCTTCATACAGCCGGGTTAAACAGCGAGCAGCCCGTTCAGTCTCAACCAGCCTGTCACCCACTCTGCCAGGACCAATGCCAGCTCGGAAGCCACCTTAGCTGGGGCAAGTTGACCTGCAAATATCCTTAGAGCCACGTCTGGTGGCGGGCAGTCACTTTGCCTCCAGCTGCTGGCAACTGCGAGACACGGTGAGAGCTGGAAAATTTCCCGGGCCTGACATCTATGTCCTGGAACTGCCTTGGAGCAGCTGGCGGGAGCACAAAGGTACGTGTCGGAGCATGGACCGCAGCGAGAAGGGCGATAGGTGTGTTTGGGAGTGCTTCCATTTCCAACCCGGGAGGATGCTCCGCGGGGGGACCCTGCTGTACACCCCGAAAAGCCGCCGTGGAGAGCGCACGTTTCAGGGGTGGAGCGTTTGACATCTCGGAGCTGCCCGGGCTATTGTGCAGCTTGTTTTTCCATCCCTCTTCAGCGGGGACTGTCTGCTGCCATACAAAGGGCAGAAAATGCCGCAGCAGGAGACAGCCGTGCTCGAGCCAGGAAAACCCAGCCGACATTTTCCTCCTTCCCTGGGTTTACCACTAGATGTCAGAGGAAAAGCAACGTCTCCAAGCCCCGTTTGGCTCTCTCGGATGGCGTTTTTGTTTTTGTTTTTGTTTTTTTGAGGAGTAGCAGGTCCTCCTCCCACCGCTGGCCACGCAGCATCTTCCCAGCCCGTGCGCTCAGTGGCTTTGTCTGTCCGCGGAGTCCCCTGAAAAAATCACCGCCGAGGATTCAGGGTTCAATGGACATTGAAATGCAACTTAAACCTTCTTTTTCTTTTTTTTTTCTTTTTTTTTTCTTTTTTTTTTTTATTTTGCCAGCTCCCGGCTGCGCTGCCCGGCTGGACCCTCCCAGGAGGGAGCCTCGCATCACCCTTTCTCTGAGGGGCGAAGCTGTCACGCCGGGGACCCGCGGCACCTACAGCAATATGGTCCCCTCAAACAAGCCGGACAAACAAGGCCTTTTATAGGCACTTTTCTTTTCTTCTGGAGTGGAAGAGAGAGAAGCTGGGGGAGAACTCGGGGGGTGTCCTACCGCAGCGGAGCAGCACACAAAGGCTCGCAATGAAAGGGGCGCCAGCAAATCCTCTTAGGGGCTTCGCTCTGTGCACATTCAGATCCCGGCCCCATCTGCCGGGGGTGGGGGGGATCCCCGGGAAC
>JANHGL010006636.1:0-19177 GCA_024611195.1 Ceyx melanurus
TCTGGGCGGGGTTGGCCATCCTTTTGTTAGGCGCTGGCGTGGCAGCCGCGCGGCCGGTCGCAGCAGCGCTGAGCTGCCTGCCGCGCGTCCCATCTTTTCCTGGAGCAGATAACGGCCGCGGCAGGTACGCGGGCTTTGTTTGGAGAGGGCTGCCGCGCTGTTTGCCTTGCGCTCCGCCGGAGAAATCGCTTCTTCCGGGAGGCTGGTTGCGTTCGCTGCCCGACACAAGCGTGGAAGCCGGAGCGCGGTTGTGTGACAGCCCCGCGGGAGCACAGCTCGCTGCGGTGGGGACAGCTCGCTGCGGGATACGGGCGAGGCTGGGCAGTGGGAACAGGGCAGGGGGCTCTGGCTCCGGGAGCACTGGCGTGGACCCTTAAGGCGAATGGGTGCATAACGTAGCGCTGACTTGAGCGCTTGCCTGTTGGCATGAGGATGACTTCTCTGAGCTGCTTGCGTTTTTCCGGGGGGATTTAATAAATCTGCCATTGAATTTATGTTTGAGCTCTTACTTCAGAAGTGAATTTTGAGGAGTTTTAGGTCTTCTGAGTGATAAATACCAATGGAAGTCGCAGATATCTTTTGAAGTCTTGTCATTTTTTCATCTACATTACACAACTGTGGAGATGATATCTGTCTCTGGGTGAAGTGCTCATGGCCACAGGGTGTCCAGTTTAGTGATACCATGTGAGCCGTTAGGAATAGTTGGTGCAGTAAGACAGTTACCTTTTTTTGGAAGGCTGTCTCCTTACTTAGGTATTTGGAAACTTTGGTATTGTACAGGAGATTGGAGTGAAAGCATTAAGAGCATCAACAAAACATGACCAGGGTTTTGTAGTAGTACATTGATTTTGAGAGTAAGAACCTGAAGGAAATGTTCCTCAAACACTGAACTTTAATGAATTTCAGTTTTGAATATGACTGTAGTTGGAAGATTAACTTTTTTAATGACTGAAGCACTTCATTTTACTTTTGGGGAAGTGGAGGGGAATTAGTAGCTCCTGATTCATGATTTGGTAACTTGCAAATGTAAATTTTCACTAACTTTAAGGTGCGAGTCCTGTTGGTAGGAATAGGCACTGATAATGTGCTGCTCTTTCCTTATTCATGCTCTAGTGGCAGCTTCTGCTCAAGCACTGGGTTGTAGCCAACTGAAGGTGTCTCCTTAGGTCTTGCCACAGTTTACTTTCAGCTGCTGGTGTGCAGGACCTTGTCCGATTGAGCATGCTGAACATTTAGAAGCACTGACTTCAGTGTTTAATGCTTTGTGTTAGCAGGTTAATTTTACAATTAATTTATTCCTGCTATAATATATAACAGTATACAATGTTTATAAAGTGATACACATGCTATAATATGTATTTTTATATTAATATAAATCAGCAGTTAATGTTTTATATGTGTACTTTCTTTTATAACTGTAGGACAACATAAGCAAATATTATAAAAGGTGATTGTGGGAGGAGTCTGCACAAAGCTCTAGGACTATAAGTACTAGTGTTTCTGGACATACTAGGTATGGATAGCTTAATTGGATCAATAGTTAAATCCTTTATCTTAAATTGAATTATTCTTTTAAAATGGTATCTGCATTTCTTTAGGGGAAGAACAGTATACATGCAACTAAAAGAAAAAGATTTGGGTATTTAAAATCAATAGTAAGTGAAGACAAACTGGGATTTGACACCATGTTTAAAATTTCCATGATCAAATATATAGCATAGCTATTCTGTTTTGGCCTTATCAGAAACTAACTGAAAACTTGTTTGCTGATTCTTTAACTTGTTTTCATGCTTCATAGCATGTCACATACCTGCTTTTTGCCTGTATTCTGATATTACAACATTTTTTTTGTCAGTTGTTGGAAGTGATAGTGTAGATGAGATACTGGTGGCCCTGTCACAATATATGTTGATCCTGCAGAAGCAGGGTTGGTGCTGTCTGCCCTTTGCTTTAACATCAGTTGATGATAAAATAGAACAGAAGGATACTCTAAAATATCCTGTGATTTTTTTCTTGCAGGGGAATTGTCTAGGGAATAGGTAACATTTTAATTTTAATGTTGCTTTAGTTTAATTATCGATTCTCTCTAAGCACGGAAAAGCATGACAAACATTGAAAAATTAAGAATACCCAACCTATAGTGTTCAGCAAAATTTATAATTTATAATGATTGAGAAAGGTATTTTTGTTTTACTTTTAGTCTGATGAAATATGTTAAACCCCCAAGCTTGCAAAGCTTGTTTAAAATGAATATGTAAAATAAGGGAATTTTTATATTGCCTGTATATTGTAAGTTAGAGAAATATTGCAAAAAATTTTTCTGTGCGTGTAAAATATCTCTTCAGATATGAAGTTTTGTGCAGATGAGCAGCCTGATTCCTTTTATAAGTTCTTGTGGTTCCATTTTGAAGAGGTGAAATAGATGTCAGAGAAGCAGGACGTGCTGTGCCTGCGCAGCCCTGTGCATCTAGGAGGTGTAAGAGTGAAAGGACTGCTTGTACAGTCACTCAGGCTGTGCTGCCAGTACAGTTCTAGCTGTGTTTTGGAGAGGCTAAAATTCAGAGAGAATGAAGAGATCTTACTAGAAACGACCTGCATTATCTGAAGGAGAGAGCATGGGGCTGAAATCCAGTTTGACTGTGGATATGAGCTGCAAACATGACTATCACACTGCTTGATAGATAGACTGTCTATAGGATACTGGGGACTAAAAGCCTGGGAAATTACTCAATGGTTGTGTCTTACCCCCTGTCTCTCATATCCTGACCTGCTTCTGCAGCCTTCTCTGCCAGGTATAGATAATGTTGATCCTTTTGCCCCTGAAGGATCTGCTGGTATTCAAGGAAAAAGCCTCACTCCAAACTTTGACTTGAGAAAAGGAAGAGTGTACTTTCTGAAAGAAGCTGTCTTGATTTGAGTTTATTTTGCTGAATCATCATGTAAGATTTGGTAGCTGTAATTCTCTCTGCCTCTGTTTTTGCAAAGTGTTTTTTTATGGTCTGAAAAAGCATACCAACAACCTACCTTTGCTGCCTCATCCTGCCTCCTGTCCTTTTCTGCAGCCTTTCATATACTGACAGTCTAACCTTAATTGTTTAATGGACGAAATAGTTTATTGCTAGGGCTACCGTGCTAATTTCTACACTTGTGCAAAGAGAAGGTGACTTTCCCCATCAGGAGTGCTCTGTTGGCTAACAGGAAAGATGTTTACTATGCTGAAGTATTTACTATAGCATTTACTACTTCACTATTGCTATGCTGAATAGCTTTTAAACTCTAAGGATGTATGGAAGAGGCACACACACACTAGTTTTCAGAAGTTGTATTGTCATGGAAGTTTCTGGAGGTTTACCTGCCACTAATCAGATTGCACCAGAATACAGTAGGTAGCTTGTGTTGATGCTGAGGCCCCAGGGTTTTGCAAGGTTGAAATACATATTCTGTATAGTGACTGACATTACTGAGCTGCTACTAAGCTTAGTGCTGCCTTTCCACTATCCAGTGTGTGTGAACAAGTCAGGAAACAGTATGAGTGACAACAAAAAAATTCTGAAATCACAGAATCACAATGTCAGGGGCTGGAAGGGACCTTGAAAGATCATCTAGTTCAACCCCCCTGCCAGAGCATGATCCTCTAGACCAGAACACACAGGAACACATCCAGGCAGGTTTTGAATATCTCCAGAGAGGGAGACTCCACAACCTCCCTGGGCAGCCTGGTCCAGTGTCTGTCACCCTCACTGTGAAAAATTCCTCCTCATGTTTACATGAAACTTCATATGCCTCAGCTCCCACCCATTGTTCCTTGTCCTGTCATCAGGCATCATTGAGAAGAGCCTGGCTCCATCCTTCTGACACTCACCCTTTAAATATATATAAATATTGATGAGGTCACCTCTCAGTCTCCTTTACTTCAAGCTAAAGAGCCCCAGCTCCCTCAGTCTTTCTTCACAAGAGAGATGTTCCACTCCTTTAATCATCTTTGTGGCTCTTGTGCTGGACTCTCTCAAGCAATTCTATGTCCCTCTTGAACTGAGGGGCCCAGAACTGGACACAGTACTCCAGATCCAGCCTTACTGGGGCAGGAGAACCTCTCTCCACCTACTAGATACACCCCTTTTATTACACCCCAGAATGGCATTGGCCCACTTGGCCACAAGAGCACATTGCTGGCTCATGGTCAGCTTCTCATCAACTAGGACCTCCAGATCCTTTTCCCCTTTGCTGCCCTCCAACAGGTCAGTCCCCAGCCTGTACTGATACCTGGGGTGGTTCTTTCCCAGGTGTCAGACTCTACACTTGCCCTTGGTGAATTTCATTCCATTTCTTTCTGCCCAACCCTCCAGCCTGTCCAGGTCACTTGGATAGCAGCACAGCCTGCTGCTGTGTCAGTCACTCCACCCAGTTTGGTATTGCACTGCAGTAAGTCCTTCATATTAGGAAGATGTTTGACGCTTGTTTTCATAAGGGATGATAATAAAATTGCATTGGTGCTCAAGTGTAACTCTAGATATTAAATAATCCAGAGTCAACTCTGCAGATCATTATTTTTGCTTCAAATTATTTTGCTATTTGTATTTCATTACTGCTTGCCACAGTAATTTAGATACTACTGTAATATGAACATGTTTGTTTCTTTTTTAAAAGTCCTATAGCAGTGATGGGTCAAATAGTGCCTGGGGACCTGTATGGTATGTGGAATGAAACCAACAAACTTGAACTCTTTGATAGCATTGAGCTCTTGCCACCAAATTACCCTGCTCCTAGGGAAAGGTTTTACAGTGAGAGGTGTCATTACATCTTTAAGCACAAAAGCTCATCTTTGTATTTAAGAAGAAGCAAAACCCAACAAATGAAGGGAGACTCCTGGAGTTTATACTAAAGTCCATCTCCACACTTAAATTCAGACTGAAGTTGCTTAAGATGGGTTTCTTAATACAACCCCCTTAATTTTGAGGGGGCAGTGGGAGCACCCGATGGGCTGCAAATTGCTGTCACTAGAGACTTGCTTGTTGTGAGGTGCAACCAACGATGGCCATGTGAGGTACCATGTTCTTCTGTGTAGCAATCCTGAACAGATTTCTCCTGCATTGTTCTGGGATGGCTATGAGAAAGGAGGAAATGATAAATATAAACCGAGTTCTTTGCTTACGTTTGTTCTTTGCTTACATTTGATTTGGTCCCTTTTCTCTTCAGAGCAGAGTGATGACATCTTGGAGTCGTTGTGGGAAAAACTTGTAGGCCCTGAAGCTGGGCTAAGCATCATGCAGAGAAGAGACAAGCAAAGACCAAATTTGTTATTGCAGATGTAATTGCATTGCAGTTGTATTATTAGATCAGAAAATGTAACAAGATTTCAAATAATATGTTCTTAAGAAGTTGGTTTCTGTCACTTGCAGGTGATCTAGTATAATTTCAAACAGAGGTTCCAACGCAGTATGAAGCAGGTCAAAACCAAGAAACTGAGTAAGCAGTGGTCAGTGCTTGCTTTAAAGATTAATTCAAAGACGAGATACTTTGGTTACTGAAGATGAACAGAGACAGCTAAGTTCATCTGAAAGCTATTGCATGACAAGGAGTAATGCTAAAATGACTCATGACAAGTTAAGGCTGTTTTGAGAAAGGGCTGAAAATCCCTTCTGCAGCTGTTAGAGGAAGAAATAGAAGACGTGCTAGGCATAACAGACTGGGAAGATAGGGACCAACGTGTCCCTTGCTACATTGGCAGGAGCTAGAGGCAGTGTTGTAGTGCAGATGCCACTGTCTGCTGCTGCTGCTGAGGGGGCTGCAACTGTGATTTTATTTTATTTATTTATTTTTTTTCCCCCCAACTTTCTTTGAAGTTGGACAAGCTGCACTGCGATAACCTTTCTGGTGGCTGTCTACCTTCTCTTCCTGTGTTGTTTACTCTCTTTGCTCTGTCATTGACATTGTTTACCTATCAGAAATGTTCTGAAGTATTTGTTCTGCAAAAGGCATGTTTGTGAAAATGTTTGATCTCTAGGGTAGCTCAGTATGAAATTAGTTAAGATGTTTAAAGTTTCTCTGTGGAGATCACATAAGAAGCTGGAATGACCTTTGTGCATCTTTGTAAACAAAAGAGATGAGGCTTGTAAGTTACATGATATGTTAGTGTAAAGGGATTAAATTATTTCCTGAAGCATGTTAATTTAAATTCTTGACTTTAATTTTTGAAGTCCTCACCCAAATAATTTTTTTTGCATTCCCTGTATAGCAAATTATTTCTGAATTAACCTATCAGTATGACTTTGGTTATTCAGAATAAATGGTGTTGCAGAACTTTTGTTCATTTGCTACAAAGGGAGATGCAGAATTGTATTCAGTATTTCAACAGTGCACTGTGAAATAGTTATGGCAAATAAACATTTGACTTTCTTTGTCAGTGTTTTCTGTTTTTGTGTATTCGTCTTAAAATAGTACTTTGTTTATGGTGATTGTGTTTGCAGATGTGTACAGTTAGAAGCAGGATTTTTTTTTCTGCCTTAGAAGTTAGACCACTGTCCCACCTGATCTGTTGAAATTACACTAGGTGAAGAAATTGTGTTGGGTAAGAGGTTTTATAGTAACCAGCAAACCTGATACCTTACCCAGATGCATTCAGATGTAGTATAAACAATTATTTCATATAAATTAATTCTCCTGAATTCATGCAGTATTTGGTTACTTATAGATAAATGGCTTTAAGGACTTTTTTGATGTTGAAGTTGTAAGGGTCTGAAAAAAATTACTGCCTCCTAGCCAAGGAAGTTTTCCTGGCCTGCAATAGTTGTTGAAAGTGAAGCCTGAATATTCCCAGAAAACATTTCATGGCAGCCATTGGACTCCTTGCTATTCTTACTTTTTTTTTTTTTTTCACTGTGACAGTGTTGGAAATGCATCAAAATATAGTCCTTCTGTCTAACTTTTTTGTCTCTTGGCTACTGTAGGTGTGGCAGTTTTACTGCTTCCTGTGAGGTGTTGGGTGATTCTGGGAATTTTCAGTGTAATTTACACCGTTACGAAAGTGAAAAGGAGTTATATTTAAGAAAATACAGTAAACTGTCACTATAGGTAGAGTGTCTAATTTATTTGCTAAGATCTTGTTAAAAAGGATGTTAGTCTGATTGTTATAAGTAGAATTTTGACATAAGTAGAGTTTTGTTTTTAATGGATGTGTATTTCCACATTTGTAAAAGATTTTTTTTGAGGCTTTTTCTTTTTGTACTTCTACTCTCTGCCACTTCTGCTTCTCTATTAAATTTGTATGAGTTGCTCTCTTCTGATAATTCCATGGTAGGCTCTAAGGAACTGTATGATTAACTAAGGGTTTTTTTTGTAGGAAAGCAGGCTGAAAGTCTTGTCTTAGAATCCCTGCCACACAGAAGACAAAAACACTCAGCTGTTTTTAAATGTAACTGTTGCCTGTGATTGAACAAGCCTGCCTTGCAAGTTAATATGCATGATAGAGTTTCTTGAATATTTTTATTCTGCTTGGCTTCTGCCCTAACTCCATAACTTTATCTTTCAGTACCATGATAAAGAGGAAGTTGTTCTATGGATGAATACAGTAGGACCCTACCACAATCGCCAAGAAACGTACAAATACTTCTCTCTTCCTTTCTGTGTGGGATCAAAAAAGAGCATCAGCCATTATCATGAAACCCTAGGAGAAGCACTTCAAGGAGTTGAATTGGAATTTAGTGGTCTTGACATCAAATTTAAAGGTAAGCAGTTAAAAGTTCATTTAGTCACTTAAAAAAAAACAAACCACAACCTCTTAAAACTTGATTTTTGAACTAGAAGAACGGTAAGTTTGGTGCTGCTAGCAACCACATGTTTTGTGCTGTTGCTTGAAATGCCCTGCAAAGTGGTCTACTACTGTGGGCTTTTCAGTTTACAGTGAAGTTTTCAGCTTATGAATGGTTAAAAGTATATTTACTGGAATTAATATTCTGGAATTATCAGTTCTGAAGATTTTTTTTCCAGTGGTGGTAAATACTTGCAGACTCTGCAGCTAGAAATGAGTATCAAGGGCTCAGTGTCTCAAAGAGTGTAATTTTTGCTTCCTTTAATTGTTCCATCTCTACAAAGAGATTGTGTTATTCCAGTGACAAGTGTACTCTATAGATGCAGTACCAAATGGAAAAGGTTGGAAGGTTTATGAGGTAACATTTGCTGATATGAAGTGTCCTATTCCTATATCCTGTTTAGAATTTGCTTAACATGCTACTGATATTAGTGAAGCTGTATTACATAGCACATGCTACCTCTGATATCCCTGATACAGGCACAACACAAGAAGTACCTTTAACTTCACACTTCTCTTGGATACACACACAACCATAACTTGAATAGGAGCTTCCTAACACAGGCAAAACTTTAGATCTGATGAAGCTGTAACAAAGAAGACCATCTTCCCCAGCTGCTGATTGCTACTCTAAGCTACTTTCATGTGATCATTTACCACAGTGGATTTAGGCTAATCCTGCCCTGTAACTAAATGACACCACCAGCATTCTCAGTGGCTGGAGAAAGGAGCACTTGTCTTCATCCCTCATTTGTTCTGTTTTAGGGAGAGGTGAGGAGGGGAACTGTACTGGGTAGCATGGCTGAAATGATGCACCAATGTAAAGCCACATCTGTCTTTTTCAACAATTGAATAAGGTTGTTTCTAATGATTCTTCTAGGTTTTTATGTATGTGCCCTGGAATAACTAACTCATAATGTAGTTGTTCCACGGCTGCTTGTACTATCTCTGTCTTGTCTTTGGATACTCTGAACACTGGGAGTAAAATCCATTAAAATGAATGAGGACAGGTTTTTTTGGTGGCGTGTTGCCATCTGCAGCCTGGATGAATGTCAGAGCAGACATTTCACTTCAAATAATATTTCAGTCTTTTTTTTTTCCCCTTTAACAGCAAAAGCCACTGTTACTTCCTAGGGTATTGAATGCTGAATAACTAGTTTCACTTGGTAAAAAAGGAGAAAAAAAAAAGGGCAAAAAGTAAATCCCATGAGTCTGAAAGCTCACAGATTAACTTGGTATTAGATTGCAGTCTAACACCAAATGTGTCTTGGTTAATAGCTGCAAAAAAAAGGCTTCTGTATTCAGACTATAAAATGGGAAATGTCTCTAAAAAGAGCACTTGTAGTTCATGTGGTTTTTATTTCACTAGAAGCACTTGCTCCTACCTCTGTTCTCCTCCACGTGTGCTGGTACTGCTGTGTGTGGGGGTGAATCAGACAGAAAAGAGCCACCAAAAACCACCCTGGTGCCTGTAGCACTTTGCCAGATCAAGCTTCCACGTTCCAGTGCTGGCTAATGCTACATTTAACAACCTCTACCATTGTTTCTTTTAATTAATAGAATATTTTCATTGGATCTCTATGTATTGAACAGTCCTTTGTGAGTTAAAGAAATTAACATTAGAAATATGTTACCCTTTATTTGGCTATAGTATGAAACTGCTAGGGAGAGAATCAAGTACCAAGTATTTTGGAAGGAGTTAATCCCTACTTAGCAACAAGTCCAGAAGATAGGAATTCTGATTTTTTTTATTTTTTTTTTTATAATTACTATCAAGATGATTAAAAAAAAAATAATTCTGTTAAAGCGAAAAAAGTGCCAAGCAGAGGATTTTTTGGGGGAATATAGTATAGGATCCAGCTCAGTAGAGTCATTAATGCAAAATGAGGCCTGAATTTGTGTGTGTTTCAGCTGTGGTGCCAACTTTAGCGGTTACCCTTTCCAGAATATCAGTACAAATCCTGAAAATGTAATCCATGGCCTAAAAGTCTTTTTAGAACACTTGTTGACTTGAATAGTTTTATTATTCTCTTTCTCCAGCAAAATTTTTATTGCTTAATATTTGCCTAAGTCAGCCTTATTTATTTTTTAGTGGATAAAAAAAAAAAGAAATTTAGAATGCATTTGTGGGGTCTTGGAAGAAGCAAAACTAGAAAAATGCTAACATTTTAATAAGAAATAGGAAAAAGAGGTAAATGCATTCCAGAAGAGCCAGGGACAGTATTTTCTCCAGGGCTGTAGGAAATCATTACAACATGCAGGACTGCTGTTGCCTGGTTTCTTGGTGTCTTGCCTTCACCAGGCTTTGCTTCAGTTTCTCTTGACCAGATCACCAAACCCTGCAGATTTTAATTTTGACAGTGTTGTTTTCAGAGGAATATTATGTAGTGGAAATATTCTCTGTTTGCTGGTGCTATTTCTGTGCAGGTGATGTGATTTACTTTCTAAGCTTTATATTTCAGTGAGTGTATAGGAGAAAGAAGGTGGAATTTTGAAACAGATTAGAGGCACAAATTACTTTAATCTTCTAGAAATCAGTCTTCAATTCCAGTAATGACTAAAAGAGGAGAGAGGGGGAGATGGAATTATTTCTGTGAAGTGGATGGGGTTTTTTTTTTGTCTCAATCTGTGGCTGCCTCAATTCTTGTCAATATGAACCCTTTTGTCTTTTTTTTTCAGTTGAAAAAGAAACATTGTGGAAGTATATTGGGATGTGAAAGCGTGGCTGCTAACTGCATTACTTAGGAATGCAGATGAGGAAAAATAGCTCTGGTTTGAAGAGGTGGATTAGTTTTATTTCCAAATGCAGCCTCTTGTGCATTCTCTGCATTATTTCTATTTTTGTCTTTTTTTCCTTTTTCCTGCTACCTTAACCCTGACTGCCTGTTTCTTCCTTTATGGTAGTTTCTTGAAAATTGCTGAGAACTTTAAAAGGTTTTTTATTTTTTTTTGGACAGTATTCCTAATCATTGAGCCTGATTATACTCAAAAGGAGAGATGGTATCATACACAGTTTTAGGTTTTGTTAATTTCATACCCTTTGTTAAAAAGGTCTCATGGTCTGTCGAGGTAAAGTTGCCATAAGCTAATGGATCTTAATTTAGTGTGGGTGAAGTAGCAAAAGGATACTTCAAAACTTCCTCTTAGCCAGTGTGAGGGAAGCTTCTGCCTGTGGAAGGGTGGAATTGCAAGTACATTCATGTAATTTCTTTAATGGTCCCTTTTTAAATGTCCTTTTTCGTTACCTACTTGAGGGTAGCCCAGAGGGGTTAAAGACTCCAACAGTGTCCATTCCTCCATTTGCTTGGCTTGCCCTTGCTTGGAGCCAGCTCATTAATAAATCATTAACTGTGCTTTAATTTATTTTTTTTGCAGATGATGTAATGCAGACCACTTACTGTGAAATTGATTTGGACAAAGGAAGAAGAGATGCATTTGTGTATGCCATCAAAAATCACTATTGGTACCAGATGTATATTGATGACCTGCCTATATGGGGTGAGTGCATAAACAACTTCATTACAGGAGTCCTGTGTGAGGGGGTTTCATGGAGTCATTTAATGACTAAGCTTCATTACAAGCATCTCAGAAGTATGTAGGACTTCTGTAACAAATAATACAAATAATTTGAAGGGTTATTCCATTGAAGGAACAGAAGGATGTCTTGTACTAGTGAATTACAAAGACAGTGAAAAGGCAATTTTCTGATTTAATAATACCATGTTCTTAGGGTTAAATTCTTTTAAATGTTCAAGTGAGTGGTAATTAGGTCAGGTATAAGATCCATGCTAATTTGTTCATGAGGAACAACTTCTGTAAAATTCTTTGCATGTTTAAACTTTATTTTACTAATTCTTTTTGTTCATTACTAACCAAGAGCTGTTTGTTTATGGTAATTTAGAGGCTTTTAATACTTTTGCAAGTCCAGTCTGTGGTTATACAAAGGAGTTTTATTTTACTTGTTCTTAAACAGTTCTTAAAACTGTTCTTGCTGAGTGTTACTGATCTGGGTTTAGAAGTATTTGTATCTTGAGTAAAAATGTGTGTCCTTATTGTCATTATCTCCTGAAATCTCATTTGCTTTTTGGTGTGTTTTTATTTTATTTTTTGTGCTTGTGTGGGGTTTTGTTTACTTTCTTGGAACCTGTGATCACACCTAGTAAAGAGTGCTCTGCAGATTGCACTTGGCACTGATAGCAGCTGAATAAAACCCCCCAAACCCTGATTCAGAGAACAATATTCCATTTTCTGTCTTTTCCTGAATTGCTGTCCCATGGTGGAGTAACTAGGCCTGACTGGCTTTGTTTCAGGACAACTCCCAGAGTATATAGAGCACTGTGTTAGTTCAATCCTTTAGGTGGTGATTGATTTAGAATGCCCTTTAAAACAGTTTAGAGGTCTGTAGTGGTTTTGGATGCTACCATGGGAGCAGATGGTATGTCAGGTGCTGGGCTGTATGGCATAGGCACAAACTGGTGTGTGTTTTACATGGGTAGTGTATACAGGGCAATCCTGACAGATGAGCATGAACAAAAAATGTGACAGAAAAGTACCACCTTGAAAATGAAAAAGCACAGGTAATGCACAGGTGCCATCCCTTCTATACCTGCTGCTTCATGATAACCTCTTCCATACCCTTCACCTGCTTGTTCTCCCACTCCCCACCACTTTTGTGTTTCTTGAAGTGCTGCTTTCTATCTCATATGGTCTTGACATTCAAGATGATGTTTATAGCCTGTGAACTTGCTGGCTGATGGACTTGACTTTTTCTTTTCCCCCACCATAATACAGTCTCTGGAATTTTTCAGTAGTAGATTAGATATTTGGCAGTAATTCATTGAAAGTTAAGACCTTAATCATGGGTAATACTGAATTCAGTAGTGCTCTGATGCTCCAGGAACATCTGAGCAGCTTCCATGTTGGAGGCAATAAAAATTTTTAAGTAAATGATAACTTCCTGAATTTTTCAGTGAAAGTAATAGAGGCTAATCAAAAACTATCATTCTTGGAAGCATGTGTGTAATTGAGAAGCAAAAGTTATGTTCTAGGGAATCATCTAATGAGGAATATAGAATAAAAGTAAAATTCTTAAGAGGAAGAAAAATGAGTGAAAGAATTGATAGGAGATGGAAAAATACAGATCTGTTGGTTAAGTTCTGTTCATGGAAATTAAATCTGTATTCAGCTAGTTGTTTATCTGGTAAGAATTCCAAATAAAACTAGAGGAACTGCTGTTGTCTCTGCTGGAGTGTTTGTAGCTGCATGTTTTTTTCTTTCAAAGCCATTACAAAATGCTTCTTGGAGATACCTGTGGATTTAAAGTGTAATCCAAGTATTAGAGCTGAAAAGAGCATAAAGTTTGCTTTGTTCTCTTTACTGTAGTTTTGTTGCTTCTTCAGATGGAAAAACTTTTGTAATGCATATTTTAAAAAGTGATTACAGAGTATTTGAAAAGCATACCTGTAATAGATGCTGATCCTTGTTTCCTGTACAGGTATTGTTGGAGAAGCAGATGAAAATGGGGAAGATTATTACCTTTGGACTTACAAAAAACTTGAAATTGGTTACAATGGAAATAGAATTGTGGATGTCAATCTGACCAGCGAAGGAAAGGTGAAATTGGTACCAAACACAAAAATCCAGATGTCATATTCAGTAAGTAATTTAGTGATGCATCTGTAATAATTATAGATGAGGAAATGGGTCAAAAATAGGTGCTTGTACATCTACAACTATGTATTGATATGTCAAGCTGTGTTAGGGGGAGATGCATCTTTACTCATTCAAATACTTTGTTTCAGTACTGAAAAATCTTAACTAGGTTTATTAAGAATAAATGTAAAATGATGATTTTTGAAACTTCAAAGAAATTGAAGCTTCTATAATCTACAGAAAAGTGTTTTGTTGGGAAAGGAAGATGTCCCAACAAGAATGGAGACTAGACATATAGAGGAACTCCTGTTTTTTATGAAACCCTGTGTTTTATGTTTGGAGAGCTGATATTTTCGTCACAGATTTGAACTGGATTCTGAGCTAGGACCAAACCCCACTGTAAGCCTTCATACTTTGCAAGGAGTCAGTATCAAAACTTGTTTTGTTTATGCAGTTCTGTAGAAATTTGTCTGATATATATAACCTTGTTAGTAAGGTTTTCTCTGAAGCCCTCTGCAGTTAGTTAATTGCTGTGATAAAAGCTAATGACCAAACGGTGTTTGCTGATCTGAGATCATGATTTAGATTTTTCAGTTTTCCTCTGTATTTACTTGATGTTACTTAATCTGTAGTGGTTCAATTCTCATGATAACCATGTTTGTATACTGTAATGAGTTCTTAATGCACTGCTTCTCTACAATGTGTTAGCAGTAGGTGTCTGTACAATTTGATTTCAGAAAATATTCTTGCTGCTATTACTTTTGTCTTGTGCTGGATGAGTTGTATAGTTTGAAGTGTAGATAATTGGTTTTTATATGTGCTTTCTAGAATTACATTTACTTTAATCTTCCTGTTTCTGCTGCAAAAGGGAGTAATACTTGAGTCTTGAGGGTTTTAATTTGTCTCAGGGCTGTGGTGAGTGTTAGGGGTATTGAATCTACATTTATATGCTTTCTCCTATAGTGAATAAGAGAACATCTGTTGGAAAGGATAGTTCCTTGTCATGTATTTTAAAAGGATATGCACAAAGGGGTTGTATTTCTTTCAGGATAACTTGAAATCCTGATATTTCCTAATCTTGGCATGCTTTTGAAAAAATATCAAGTATAGATTTGTATTGAATTTCTGAAATTGCATTTAAAAACTAAAATTAAACAAGTCTTGACAAAATTCTGAAAAATATTCTGTGCTACCTTGTTAGCATCATATAGTTCATTAGTATGATTAAATTTGCCAAATCCCAAGCAGTCCTCTGTGCAGCTTGTGGGGTAACTGATAGCAATAATACGCTGTTACCCTGTGCTAGTATGGCCATAACCACATTCATTTCCAGGTAGCTTTAGAGTTGCTTATTGGCAATGGAAGTGTCTAGATTGCAGAACCCTGTCATACAGATTTTACACTGCAGCTTGTAGCTTTTATAATTTTAATGTCTGACTACTAGGGTCCCACTTGATCCCTTTTATCCAGTTTCCTTCTGCCAGGTTGTATCTCAGTTTATGCCCTTTTCTTTCCTATTGGTGTCTGTTTTAAATCTGCTCTTGTATCTGCTCATTCACCTCACTTTTGCTAGACTGCATCTTTTTTCTTGGCCACTCACGAGTTTTTAGGTACAATTCATTTTACTGAATACCAGTCTCAGTCTCTGGCAGTAAAACAGAGCTCAGCTGCTGCTGGGGGACCAGGAATAGAGGGTGTTGTCATTGCTCAATGAACCCTGGTAATGTTCTCCACAAGCCTCTTTTCATACAACACAGGACATTTAAATGTTGAGCAAAGGGAGAGTGCTATCAGAACAGCAAAAAAATCTGTGGAAAAATTCACTGCTTTTTGGAACATCATTCTTGAACATACTTAAACATGCTTTCTCTCTCTAAGCTTTGCTCTGAAACCTTGAAAAATCCTCCCAAATTTGTTCAAAGGTACTGCCTCATTGTTTCATAAATATCTACTATGGGGAAGACTGTCATCATTGAAAGACTCATTTGACAAAAAGGTGGCAATCATGGCACCTTCAGTACAATATCTTGATAAACTCATAATAATGACAATGATTTCTTGCAAACTTCTAGTTGTCAAATATATCCTTGGTTAGCCTTGCATATATAGTGGGAGTTGAAGCAGTGGAAGACTGATTCTTCCTTGTTCTTAGCCCCGGGCATAGTCAAGATGAGCTCCATGAGGCAAGGTGGCTGATGTTCAGTCTGTGTCTGACTTGTAGGTATCAATATTCAAGAACACAAGTCCGTTGTTTTTTCTAAAACCTAGATTCATATTTAAGAAAATATCTTAAGTGGATAATATCTAAAATGCATTTTGGGTTTCTGCATGTGACTATAGCTGAACATATTATAATGTGCAGTGTAATTTTTTCTCTCTTCAGGTGAAGTGGAAGAAATCAGATGTGAAGTTTGAAGACCGGTTTGACAAGTACCTTGACCCATCTTTCTTTCAGCACAGGGTAGGTATTGTTTTAAGACAACCTTACAAAATAACCCTTCAAAATGGTTGCAGTAGTTCCCATGATGTCATGACATTTTTGAATGACTTCTTTGCATTTTTGGATGTCCCAGGTGTTGTGGGACAATGACCCAGACAGGTCTAGGACTGTAGGTTTTATGTGGTAGTTCTGTTGCTCAAATAGGATGGCTCCAAGCTTTCAGAGTGCTTCAGTAAATGTACAGGCAAATTTCAAGTGTGTAGCAAATACAGGACACTTCAAGAAAATATATTTACATGATCAGAAGCAATGAAGTTTCAGGGACACAATGGTACAACTTGTAAACTGAGGAACTGCAGTTGATCATATGTACACTTTCTACTGAAGTAAATGCAAAGCAAAATACATTAACCTAAACTAGTCAGTAATATCATCTGTAATGGCTTAAACTTGTGGTTATCTTAAGGATAGTATACTGAGATATACTTCTTTCTGAAATTGGAGGTTTGGAATTCTGCTTGAAACTTGGGGCGAAAACCAGAAGATAATTTGTCAGAGTCAAAATACTGCTGCTGCGTATTTTGATCCCATTCCTTTGTCTTTTTGGCTGTGTCTCTTGCTGCTTAAACCTAGGAAGGCAGCAGTACATCATGCTGCCTTGTCTTTGCCAGTGGAGCATGCACAATCCATTAGTTTGAACTTAATTAAGCTGTGATAACTTCATCGTAAGTAAACTTGGCTGTTGTAAAGCTTTATGTCTGGTGTTTCACAGGCCAGGTTTTGTGGGACTTTCCACAAATATAGCAGTGCTCAAAATATGGGTTTATTGTTACTTCGTGCTGACAAAATGTCCTCTTAGGCAATGATTTATCCTTACTGGAAACATCTGAAACACATTTACTGTTCTAAACCTTAGGGATGTGTTTTCTTTTTGTAGATTCACTGGTTTTCAATTTTCAATTCTTTTATGATGGTGATCTTTCTGGTTGGCCTAGTGTCTATGATATTAATGAGAACTTTGAGAAAAGATTATGCAAGATACAGCAAGGAGGAAGAAATGGATGATATGGTAAGAGCTGCATTTGTGCTCTTTTAATGTTTTGGGGTTTTTTTTAAGGCTTACTGTTTTCTGTCATACATTCACTGTGTTAGCAGCTATGAATGGTTTCCTTCAGTTGGACAAAAAACTGCCATGTGTGTGTCTTGAAAGTGATACTGCTTTTCTTTATAACATGCTCCTAGGTTACAGCACAAAATTCTCTCTGTAGTCACTGTTACTGTTCATATCCACAGGTAGGATAAATGAGCTCCATTCTGACTGTGTAATTAGAAGCCTGTGTATATTCCTAAGCACTTCAGAGGATTTTTGGGACAGGGAGGAAGCTGGTAGATTTTACTGTATCATGCATTTAGGTAGTAATTTTTGTTGTCTTCATAAGATCTGAAAAGTAAACTTTTCTCCTAGATTTGATGCATTTGGGAAAGATGATGTGTTTACAGTTGAAGTTGCTTTAATTAATCAGACCTTGAATTTAAACCTAGCTTGTGTGTCTGCCATTAATTGTCATGACTAGACTTACATTTTTTTGTTGTTGTTCCTAGGACAGAGATCTAGGTGATGAGTATGGGTGGAAGCAGGTCCATGGAGATGTTTTTAGACCATCCAGTCATCCTCTAATATTTTCTTCACTTATTGGCTCTGGTTGTCAGATTTTTGCTGTCTCTCTTATAGTCATTGTTGTTGCAATGATAGAAGACTTGTACACAGAGTAAGTATAATTGTACCATGCCTTCCACAGTAAAAGCTTAAATGAACAAAATAATGACAAAAAAAATAATGTTTAACTGGCCTGGAAAAAAGTTTGAGAGTTGTTAGTCTTTGTCTTTAGATCAGATGTAGTAATCAGGGTCTTTTAAGATGTAATGAATCTTTGTCCTATTCTTAACATGTGAGTTGGTGACCTTTAATTTTACTTTTTAATGCTTGATTTCTATATTATTTTAAAACTAGCTTGCCATTGTGCTGCATCATTGGCAGGTTAACAGGAAAATAAATGTTAAAAGATACATATTTTACTCCTCTTTCTTCTGGATTGACAAGATATTACTGTATTTCTTGCGTCCTGCAAAGACTGAAGTAGGAGTGTGCTGTGTTTGTGAATAGTCCTGTTTATTCCTGACAATTCATTAAGCCAAACTTAGCCACAGGTCTTTTCAGGGTAGAGATTTAATTTCTTTCAGACAGATATAGCTCACCTTGTGTTGCATGTAAAGCCTCCAGCAATAGGTGGGCTGTAGTCCTGACAGGAGAGAATTCATTTAAAACAAACAAATAGTACTCAACTTCAAATTTAATACATACTCCCCTATTTCTCCTCCTTTATTTTTCATCTGTTTGAGATTTTTGGTGACCTGACTTCATCTGTTTCTATAGTGATTGTATTTTGTATACTGGGGGGAATTTTGCTTAAAACAAAGGAATATTAAGTAATGACTAATTTCAAATCTCTGTTCTATTTTCCCTTCAAGATCACCTGTAACTATGGATTTTATCAAGTTGTAATACTTCTAATGTGCCACTAGAGAGAACCCTTGTTTTTTAATTTAGCTGACTTTTAATGGTGTGTTTAAAAAGCCACACTAGTACCAGTTTCTTGGCATATTTTCATTTTTCATATGGTGTTATTACCCCCCTTGTGCCCCACAGGTACACTTCTGGAAAGACTTACATACACATTTTTAATTTTACAGCATGTCAGCTCTGTAATGGAGGGAATGAAACAATTTCAGAATGGTTATGCACTGTAGGGAAGCTGTAAATTACTAATAGCAATTGTAAAATGTGGCAGAACAGTAATTTAAAAAAAAAAGTGCACTTAGTCTTTTATTGAAATAGGTCGTGTTATCACTTTCAGAGTGAATTTAATTCCAGGCGTGTAATGGAACAATTGACCAAATTTGGTGCAGGCAGTTCTTATGTTTGGGGAAAATAGTGATGTGAGTGAAAAAGGGTGTAAACCACAGTTGTGAACAACACAGAGGCAATCACTCTTATGTCTGTTAAAACTCCTAGAGATCATGCCAACTCAAAGTCTCTTAGTGACATTTGGGCATGTCAGCTATTTATTTATTGATAACTGGTTTGAGAAGCTTCTGCTTTTGCTATCTGAGTTGCAGAGGGACACATGGAAACAGCTCTATTACTTTTTACTATTCTTAGACATGAATTAAAAAAATGTATTTGGAGATGGCTTTTGTGATTTAAATTTATTAGCTTT
>JANHGL010006637.1:0-15110 GCA_024611195.1 Ceyx melanurus
TGTGGTCCTGGGTCTGCTGCCTGCAATTCTAAATTCTACCATCTCATGGTCACTACAGCCTAGAGTACCTCCTACCTAGTCCAGCAACTGAGATTAAACCTAGCAACATTCAAGATGCTGCTGTTTCAATTCATTTCAAGCTGTTAAAAACAAAACAAAACAAAACAAAACAAAACAAACAAACCAACAAAAAAACCCACAATGTAATATCTATATGAAAGCAGATTATGGAGTATATAGAATTTCTGTCTATCCCTGCTAATGGGTCTCTGAATAGCTAATCACATGAATGCAGGATATAACTCTCCTAGATTGTAACAAAAGGTCAGTGATGATTATTTGAATTGCTTCTATATGTGCAGACATGCCAGATCACTGCTTGATTTCAAAGCAATGATTCAGTCAGATCGATAATGTATCTTCTGAAAACAGACATGCAACAGACGTGCTGGAGAGGGTACAAGCTAGTAAAGGGTTTGGAACATCTTTTATGACAAAAAGCTGAAGGATCTGGGCCTGTTTAGTCTTGAGAAGGCTGATGGGGGATGTTATGGTTTTCTACACCTACCTGAAGGGAAGATGTAATGAGGTGAGAGTTGGTCTGTTCTCCCTAGTAACAAGCAATAGAACAAGTAAATGGCCTGAAGTCAAACCAGGGGAGGTTCAGGCTGGATATTAGGAAGAATTTATTTACTTGAAGGGGTGGCAGGCATTGGAATGTCCTGCCCACGGAAGTGGTGAAGTCACCATCCATGGAAGAGATGGGTGCATGTTGTGCTAAGGGACATGGTTTAGTGTTTTTTTGATAGGGTTAGGAATAAGGTTGGACTTGATCTTGAATGTCTCTTCCAGATGAAACAATTCTATGATTCTATGATAATCAGACCTAGTTAGGTCAAGAAACCAAATCTCTACATATTCTTACCCTGCTAGCATCAGCACATGCTACAACCTCTGAAAGGTACATTTTCACCAAATTACCAGATACTAAATGCTTATTGCCTTTCACAGCAGTGAAGCAACTGCTGTTGCCACCCTGAAAAGCAATATCATAAAAGTGAGCAAAATACCTGAAAACCAAGACTATATCATTGTAGTGTCAAAGGAGATGTTAGCTCCAACTGCTTAGGCACCATCCACCCAGAAGTTCTGACTGCTGGCAGGCTGAGTAGTGAGTTCCCAATACAAAGGGATTATCAAACTAGGCCTGTTTTATGACCTCTTTTTTCTAAGCAGAGATCTAAGAAATAATTAACTTGCTAGGGGAAAAGTGTTACTCTTCATCAGTGGTAAAGGCATTTTTCTTCTAACATTTGAAGGAACAGCAACCATCCTATATATCTTAACCCTCTATTGAATGTACCACAGGATAGGAAATTAATTGTTAAAATTTATATACATACATATATATATCATAGGTTGTAACATCCCACGACACCACGGCTGGCCTGACATATGCCTGTGTGTTCCTATTTGTCTTCATACAATGTCACTCAGTAATAGAGATGGATTAAACAAGGTCCCTTGCTCTAAACAAATCCCTGTAAGCTTCATGGATTTGCTGCTCTTCACAGCTCTAGATATCAGGCACCCCTTGGGAAATCCATCACTTAATCACTTCAAGAAATCAACTTATTAGAGCAACACAAAGACTTTGTGAAAAAGATTAGGAGCAACTTCCCATTCACTGGAATTGTCTGCACCAGGAACACCATGAAGAGGTTCAGTTTTCCTTCAGACAGAATTGCTCCAGCAGCAACTTCAGAAACACCCTTCCAAACTAAAGGAAAGCATCAAGAGTGTATTGACAATCCTCCTTAACCTCCTCTTCAGAAGCCTTAGAACAGGGACAGACACCTAAAGGAAATTTTGAGAGGAAATGTAAGAGCCATGGATCAACTCACTTCACAGCCTGACAGCTATTTCTATTAGCTTTAGAAAATGCCTGGAGACTAGAACTAATAGCTTCCCAAAACTCTTCAAAGGATTCACAAACAATTTCCAAATTCTTTCAGGTCTTCTTGTGTTTTCAATGTCTGTGTGGAGGATGAAAGATGATAGTAGTCAGTTACCGAATGCAGCTGAGGAAGTAGCAGAGGAAGCACCTACAGGACCTCAAGGGGAAGATAGTCTTATTTAACTTTTGTTGTTCAGGCATTTTGGAGTCTCTCCTTTTCAAATGTACAAGTACTTGACTTTGTCTGTATAAAGGTCAAAATCTTTCTATATATGGCATTTCTCGCAGCCGCAATGATAGCACCAAAACATGAAAAATGATATATCAGAGAAAATATTTCAGCACAACAGCTTCAGTGTTTGTAAATAAAAATTAAGCACAGTATTGCATCTCACACATATTTTTTATTTAATTCCCATATGCCTTTTGGGTTAGTTACATGGAATTACTTACTATCTGAGAGCTTTATGAAACAAGAAAACTAGTTTTGTGCTGAAATACCTCCACTGCAAGCTAATTTGGCAAATGCATTCCCTCATTTCTATGGTATCATTGCCTCAGTGTCCTGGTTTTACTGGAACAGAATCACAGGTCTGCCATGGTTTGCAGGCCATTAGAGTTTGGAGTCAGCCATGACAACTGACCTGAGTTGGCTTCAGGTTCATTCCACCCCAAAAATGTCAGCCTTGGTATAAAGGGGGAAGTTTGCAGGGATGGGGGAAGGCAGTGGGGAGTCTTCTTCTTGGGGTCTATGTACCCTGCTCTTCAACCTGCTCCTAAGGTGTGTCTTCCCATTTATTAGGACCACAGCACATTTGCTGTGCTGAGTATAAATTTGTTTATACTGGTGTTAGTTTGGCTATTTTATTAAATCTCTTCTTATTTAAACCAATAGGGCTCCTTTTCCTGATCACCCTTCTTAGCTGGGGAGGGGTCATATAGAGCAACTTCTATAGTTTAGCCCCAGGTACAGGTTAAGTGTAGACAGACTATTTTAAATTCAGCTCATTCTGTGCCAAAGTATAAAAAATATTTGTCAAAAAAAAAAAACCAAAACCAACTTCTCAGTAACCTGAAAACATTGTAAACTCACCTTGTGACACTGTTCTTTGTTCTTGCTAAATATCAGGAAACTTGTAGTTAGTCTGAAGAGAGAGGAATGTTAAATGAAATATCATTACATGCTATTTACATAACCTAACCTGGCACTTGGTTCCAGGTACCAATGGAATAAAAAGTTTGTACCTGTTAAGATTTAGATATGACTGCTAGTGAACAGTTTTCAAAAAGGGAGTGACAGGTAACTTCTGGCACAGAATCATTCCCATGCTGCTTTTAAAAAAATTCCTCTTTAACAGAAACCTATACCTATGACAAGAAAGTGTAAGATATAGCTTGAAATTCCTGAAGATTGTATATAACAAGGATGCAATGCTTAAGTGATCATCGTTGAATAAACACCTTGGTGCCTGGTTATGTTAATTTACACATGATCTTGAGAATGCTGGTGAACTTTATGAAGCACAAGTTGATTTCTGTAAAATGCATCAAGGTCCACCAGAGTGAGCTAAGAATAAAATCTGTCAAGAAGTAAGGAAGGGGAGGACTGAAGGGGGAGTCTAAGAGAGTTTTAAGTTTTTGTCTGCTGTCAATATAACAGCAATTGCATGTTAGTTATGCAATAGATAGATCATGGTGAAAAACTTCTAATTTCAAAATTGTTTCTCTAAACAATGCTCTGTGAGCATTTTTCCTAGTTCATGTATATATTTTTAAAGGAGACTGTTAACAACTTTTAAAAAATTACTTGTCTTTTTAGTTCTGAATCTGAAATGTCTCTGATCTTTTTGTGAAATTTGAATAGAAATTTCAATACATTCTTCAAATCTTACTCCCATGTCTTCAACATCTGCCTATTGGGAAGCCATATACCCTGTAACCATGTGGTAGGCTGCAAAAGAATCTTAAGCAGTAGAAAAAGGAGACAAAATCTTTAATTTGGAAAATATGTCTGTCAGTTTGTACTAAGAGCAATTAAGGAAACTTGATCCCTTATCTAACAAGTTCACATATAAGATAAAAGTGTTCAATATATGAATTTTTCTTAAGATTTAAGAAAACTATAAAAGTAAATTAGCTTTCCAAACATTTGTTAATAATTTTGGGTGAATCACATAAGCACCCAGAGACCATCAGCATAGTCCTTTATCAAATGCTTACATATGAAAACAGGTCTGACTATCCACCCAGACAAATCATAACCTTCAGAGTTTATTTCAGCATTGTTATGTACTTATAAGGAATTGTTAAACTAATCATAGTTTTGCCAAATTGGCCATAGCATAATCCACCTATGACTGATCAAGTACAGAAAAAAAGTTAAACAAACATTTTGCTGTTTTTTTGTTGTTTGTTTGTTTTTGTTGGTTTTTTTTTTTTTGTGAGTCTGAGAATCTGAAGCCAGGAGGTCACTTGGATTATGTATACACGGTTGGCAATTGCATTCCCTGAATCTACAAAAATGCCATGAAGCTCACTATTTTCCAAAATAGATTTACAAACAACAACAATTACTGTCCAGACATTTTTAAACACAGCAGGTTATTGGCATAGGCATTGATGGAAACACTAAAAAGAAGATAAATATTTTGAAATACACTGTAAATCAAATTTGTGTACTTGACCAAGACTGGATTATCTGCCTGTAAACAGCAAAACAGCAGTTTTTTAGGGTGAGCAGCTTTTTCCTTGCTTATTTACTAGAAATGATTTTAAATTGTTTCTTTGTGATTTATCTTTTTTTTATTTTGTCAATATTTTTAGCAGTTTACTTGTAATAAGTATTCTACTATAATTATACATACTTTAGTCATTACATTTACTGATATCCAAGAATTCACTGTTTCTCAATCCTTTAATAAAAAGTACATTTTTCAGACTAAAACTTGATTGGAAGCAATACTATGTTGGCTTCATGCCGCTCTGCTAGTATTTATAGCAGATGTATCTACAGTCTCAATTGGGCAAATTTTTACAATGTAATTAACTGAAACCTTGACTAAGAATGAGTCTTTGAGGAGGATTATTACATTGTGATGTATTATATTCAGCCACCTTTTGAATCCTTCATTTCAGAAAGTAAATATCTGAACAAGAAAATCAGACAGCCCACATCATGGAATTGATTGTCCCTGCTGCTTTGGTAAGTATCAATAGAGAGGCAACATTAGGAAGCCAAAGGCTCCGGGTTTATGTATGTGCACTCAATGCTAGTTGTGAATTATCAGGTTTCTGACTTCATGCCAGAGTCACATTCTCTGTTGTAGGATGAAGGCAATATTACTTTTATACTCTCCAAGGAAACATTCAGTAGACCACAAGTTCAGGTTTGCTGAGCACCTTCATGAAAGAAGTAATGTAAAACAGGATGCTTCTAGATTGTTGTTGAGGGTTTACTAATTCGTACACAGTATTACATCCTTCTACTTTGCTAGCAGATCATGCATGTAAAGAGACAAAGAGACTGTGGGCTTTGGCAGTTTCCAGCTGGAAAACAATCCCATGAAATAACCCAGAAGAAAGCAGCATTTCCTTAAATCAGGTCGTTATTTTTACAGAATGTGGTTCAAAGGTTAACATTTTATAAAACAGTTGTCTTCACTGAGAAAGTACCTGACACTACCTAAAAAGTGTAGTGAGTGTTCCATTCTTAGTCAGAATGGGATATTTATCCCACTAGCCCTTGTAACTTTTTATATGAAAGAATTTGAGCTTCCTAACTTTCCATTGACACTTAAAAAAAGTAATTTCCCATCTTTCCTCAGCATGCAGAGGAGGGAAAATGTGAAACAAATAAACAATAAGGCTTTAAAAAAATAGGCTAATAAGAGTATAGTAACTCAGGAGTCTGTTTTTGGTTTGGTGGTTTGTTTTGTTCTGGTTTTTTGTTTTTTGTTTGTTTTTTTTCCCATAGATCATTTCTTTTTTTTTTTTTTTCAAATCCTTGCTCAAGTTTTTTGAGCTGTAGGGCTGACTATTCATCTGTGCATCCTTGTCCAGACTTCCATAGACTAAGTCCAGATAAGTACAGGACATAAAAAGCAACCTCCAAAAACAACATGAGTTTAATAAAAATAAATATATAGTGTTGAATGACACACATTCTGTAATCAGGAAAACACAAGAAAAACAAGCTCACGTATTACATGTAACCACAGCACTCCAAAGCACAACTTTAGACATTCTATGCAAGGTTAGTGCTTTTGTAATCAAGTTCTGTAATACAACAAGGAATGATCAAAATTTCAATCCAACGTTTATTTAAGTATGATACCACTCTCTTACCCTTTTATTTTTAAAGGAGATTCAAGGTTTGTAGTTTTGAAGGTTTTAGGCCTCAGACTGTTAACAAGCAACATGCCTCTTGGCAGTTCTTCAGTATCCTGATGACCAGCTGAGACAACACTCTCTTAAGATACTGTTCATCAGCTCAGCAGAATTACATGGGACTCAGTGAGTATTTGGCATTTGAGAGCACTGCTGTCTTTGTGGCATGCAGATTTATGGACACCATTTTTGCAACTGCTACTTTTCATTATCATTTGCAGTTCACTCATCTGCTAGATACAGCAAAGACCATTAAAATAGGCTATCCAAAGACATATAGAGTTCAGCTCACTGCTGCAAGTCAGCAAGAGAGCCATGGCTTCTTTCTTTTAATTGTATATATAGCATTTTAGGAGTCTACTGAAGTGGTAATAAGGATGGTCTCTGTCTCTGCAGTCCCTGCATAGCCCCTCCACTCTCCATCCTGAGGACTGAACTTCTGAAAAAGAAGTCCATTTGGCTTCTCTTCGGCTTTTCTACAAGTTTCTCATGCACTCTATCTACCCACAGAAGCCATTTGTGCTGCAGGGGAACCTCTGTTGGGAACCTGTTGTCTCTACCAATTCAGCCAACCTTTTCACTGGGATCCCCTTGCTTCCTGAGACTTCCTCAGCCCCTCATGGTCTTGAGACTTCCTCAGCCCCTCATGGCCTTGAAGTTCCCCTATTCCATTCCATGGCCCCACTCTCCCTCCCTACCCATTGGCCTCTGCAGCTTTCCCAGACCAGTGGTGAACACGCTGAAGTACATGTTCCACTGCTACACTCAGCACCACCATCAGCATTTTGCCTCAGCTTGAGTCCTCTTTCTCATGTGTAGGGATTTCTCCCTTTGGAGATGTATGGATGTTCACTTCAGCACCCACTTACTTCATGACTGCTGCCATGAGCTGGAGGGTGGATAATGGCTTGTCCTCAGACCGGCCCAGGCTGTCTGTGAGGGCCATGGGTGCTCCATACTGAATGTGCTCCTCAGGGCTTCCTGGTGTGAAGCTCACAAACAGTTCTCTGCCTCCCCTCTCTTGGGTGCCAACTGGGCTCCCAAAAAGGGTTGATAAACACTGCAGGAAGACTAAGAGGAGGCTGCTATGCAAATCTGAAAGATGTCCTGGCAAGGGTGTGTTTCTTGAGTGCAGCCGCAGCCTGTCCTCACCATGCATGGCAGGAGATGAGAAGACTACATCCCATGGAAACCAATTTGATACAGTGTGGTCCAAAGTATCACAGGTGGAGGCACCTGAAATATGTGAGGCCACATCCATCCATTTACTTAGTGCCTACCCAAAACCTGGGAGTGTTGAGGAGCAATGAATCTGTGGTGTCAGAAATGTGTTCTGTTCATACTGGGGTAGAAAAGGACACATGGCAGAGTTTTCCATCTAAAGAAGTAAGTAAATGAGGGGCATGAAATCAAGGCCCTAAACACATAGTTTTCAGTAGCTTTTCCTTCATTAAAATATGTGATCATCACAACTGCAAGAAGTGGAAAAAACAGCATAACACCATCACAAATTATGGCAGGGGGATACTTTACAGAAGGATGTTTATCTTAATCTTAGGGTGATTAGGAAAAGAAAGCTTTTTAAAAACAAAACAAAAAAACAAACCATGTTGACAGAATTCAGGATGTCCTCCTTTAGATTTACAAACATATTACTAAAAATTGCTGAGCCAACTTCTTTAACTGCACTAAAAACTCCAAATTGGAATATTTTTCCCTTGTATTTTCTCTTTGTAGCTGGTGCAAAATGTAACAAATTCTTTTCCATTCTTATTTAAATAGTTTGTTCTGAACTCTATTTCACATGAAATTCGAGCAAGATCTAGTTAACTGATATGTGTAATGATAGCTGTCACACCTCCCCTCCTCCCTGGAAATCCAGTTACTGGCCCTATCTTTGACAAAAGGCTTGTGAAGAATAATACATCTGAAGTCAAATGTTATCTGCTAATTGACAGGATGGTTTCAACAGTGCAACCTTATCTTAGGTAAATAAACTTCTAAGGAAACTTTGAGCCAGAAAGGCCAAGTGAGATGTTTGAGATTCCTTTTTGCTGTAGAAGGTCTTGTTTTGACAGTGTATTTCGACAGCAAAGGCTAAATGTGAAGGAGAATATAAGAGACAAAAAGGGAGGCTTAGTTCCCTCTGTTTATATTTCCTCCTAACAGTGTTTTTCATAATAGGAGAAAGCATTTTGAGAGTTAAACACAAGAATGTTTAATTATTGTGAAGATAAATATATGAAAATAATATATATGAAAATAATGTGAAAAAATATTTTATCTGGTATCTTATATAGGACAACTCTAGAATTTGTTTCTTTAAACTTACTTAGATTTTATATTTAACACTCAAAAAATAATTCACAAAACCAGCCTAAAATTTTGCATTTTTAACCTACAACAGTATTCAGTTAGAGATGTGAAAAGCCCTGATAACATTCATGTTAAAATATCAAATCAAAGACAGCAGTACTGTACGCCAAATAAAAAATGCACAGATGTGTGAAAGTAGTGAGAAAGAGCAGAAGCAGTCACCAGAGAGGAGCAGATGATGGAGGGACAAGAAGTCCTGTCCCAGTGTGTGGATTCTGAAAAATGAAACCAAGGATCCTGGAAATGGACATCAAAATCTCCACACACAAATTTGAAGCCCTGACCCTGTCTCTGGTCAGTATTCAAAGATGTTAGAAGGCAGTGACCCTATTAGGTGCACTGCACTTCTGTAAAACTATTTGCTTTATATAGTTGAACTCAGAGCACATGTGGCAATAATAACTTAAAATGCACTCTCAACTTATCTCCTAAAATTCCAGCTAACTCGAGGGTATATGTCCTTTCATAAAGGAACTGGAAGATGTTCCTTCATGTACAGAACTGTTATCTCAGCTTACTTGCACATGAAGCATTACTCAGGATTAGTGTGCTTCCAAGGGGAGGGAGATTTTGAGTCCTACAAAGAAGACCTATCTTCATTGCAAAATATAAATTGTATTACAAGATAGGTTTTCAAACAATATTAAGTTTTCAAACAATATTAATTATGATGTTAGAAACACTGCAAGAGTGCATAGTTATAAAGACTTCAATGTCAAGGGGGAGCGGGGAAAAGAATAAACAAATACACTGATTTTGATGTGCTTCGCATTGAAGAAATCCAATTTTCAAAAAACATGGCTTATCCCTTATCAGCTAAGCCAAGTCTGATCCTCTGGGTGGTCACAGTGACTGAAGCCTGGAGCACTCTTTGGTTAAGCCTTCCCTGCTAACTTCCAAAACACTTCCTCTTCTATCTTGAGCTGAGATCCATTGAATTGTTCCAAACAGGATTACTAAAGAAGTGAGATTACTTATCTAATGACTGTGCTAGGTTTTCTCTGATATAGAAATGACATCTTCCCGCTTTTAATGCAAAAATACATATTTATATCTTCCAGGTCAGATTTTGTCAATATTATGACTGTTATATTATGGCAGTTATTATATATATATTATATGACCTCTGGGCATAAACACAGCCTAGTCAGCTCCATGAAAATGCCAGTCCTGTGCAGAAGAAAATAAAGTGACATGTGGTGCTTGTGTGATATGCCCATTTATGGGATGCAATATCCTTATAAACTCACACCATACTGCATTGAGTGGTTTGGTTTCCTAAACTGGACATGAACTCCCCTTTTTGGTGAGCCAAATATACTTGGGAAACTACCAAATCACTAGTGCTGTAGTGAACCTTGTTCTGTGGCTGACTGAGCACTTACAAATCTGTTTAGGATTCCATCCTGATTACTGCACGCAAGGGCTCTTACACCATTCTGTCTAGGACAAAGATTGGAGGGACCACACAGAAACAATGATCCGCCCCTTCCACTTAATTGTTGTTTGTGGTAAAAGGCAGACAGCCAGATAGGGTGTCACATCTTGTAGAATGACATACTCAGCTTAGTAATGGTCTGCTCTTAAGACTCTTAGATTGATGACTGACTAACTCCAGATGAGGCTCCCATGACTCATTCAAAGTCTATTGCAGTAAAACTCAGCAGAAGAGTCCTGGATCTTAGTTACTAGTAATAAATAATAATAATAAAAAAAGAGGAAATAACCAAGGCCTGTTCAGCATTCTATAGAGAGTATTTTTAAAGTGCTTCTTGTACATCAGATAGTTTCACAGAGGACAGGGAGTTTACTGATGAAGGAACAGTTGTGGGGTATAGCAAGGGAAATCAGAGAAAGGAAATGCAAGTATCTTGGGTAAAATTGTGTCAAATTCCTCCAGAAATAAATTGAAAAATTTAACAGAAAATAGCAGGGGTGGCTCAGGAAGGAAGTTCTGGTGCAGGAAGGGTGTATTTTAAGAAGACTGAAGGGAAATTTTAGTGCCAGGAGTTCTACAGTCAGCATAGGTGATGTGAGGTTTAAGGTAGCAGGAGGAGGAAGAGAGAGGGAAATACAAGAGCAGCTGTTCTACTGTACCCAAAACACAAACACTTTAAGGGGAAAGAATAATACTTAAAACTGAACAATAGTGTGAAATCTATCAGGCAATAACCTCTGTGAATATATGAAAGGAAAGTCAGCAGACCATCAAAATGACAGAAAAATTGTTACTGACCTGTGTTATTTACAAAGACTACTCCATCTACAGTTTCCAATCTGTAGGATAATAAAACTTTGTGATAGACCACAGATAGAAATGTCCATACCTTAAAAACTTCAAATTTTTCTTAGAATCCTCATTTGTAAATAGTAAATGTCTTATCAGAATATTTGACACACACAGAATCACACAGAATCATTCAGGTTGGAAAAGACCCCTGGGATCATTGTGTCCAACCATTAACCCTACTTGCAAGCTCATCCCTAAACTATATCTCCCAACACCATATCCAAGCAATGCTTAAACACATCCAGGGATGGCGACTCAACCATCTCCCTGGGCAGCCTGTTCCAATATCCCACCACTCTTTCCATGAAGAACTTCTTCCTAGTGTCTAGTCTAAACCTACCCTGTTTAAGCTTGAAGACATTCCCTCTAGCTCTGTCACTATATGTGAAAAGAGACCAGCACCAATCTCTCCACAATGTCCCTTCGGGTAGTTGTAGAGAGTGATGAGGTCTCCCCTCAGCCTGCTCTTCCACAAACTAAACAGACCTAACTCCTTCAAACAATCCTCATACGATCTATTCTCCAGTCCCTTGACCAGCTTTGTTGCCCTCTGCACCCGCTCTAGCACCTCGATATCGTTCTTGTACTGAGGTGCCCAGAACTGAACACAGTACTCAAGGTGAGGCCTCACCAGTGCTGAGTACAATCACCTCCCTACTTCTGCTGGTCACACTATTTCTAATACAGGCCAGGATGCCGTTGGCCTTCTTTGCCACCTGGGCACACTGCTGGCTCATATTCATTTGCTTGTCTATCAGGACCCCCAGATCCCTCTCCTCGAGACAGCTCTCCAACCACACTTCCCCAAGCCTGTAGCATTGCATAGGGTTGTTTCAGTCCAAGTGCAGGACCCAGCACTTGGCCTTGTTGAAACTTATCCCATTAACACTGGCCCTGTGATCCAGTCTATCTAAGTCTCTCTGGAGAGCCTCCCTATCTTCACCCAGATCGACACTCCCACCTAACTTGGTGTCATCTGCAAATTTACTCATGATAGACTCTATGTCCTCATCAAGATCATCAATAAAGATGTTAAATAGAAACGGCCCCAACACTGAGCCCTGAGAAATGACATTTGTGACCAGCCGCCAGCTGGATTTAATACCACTGGCCACTACTCTGGGCCAGTCCATCAGTCAGTGCTTGATCCAGAATATCATATTCTCGTCCAGGCTATGAGCAGCCAGTTTTTCCATTAGCAATCTATAGGGAACAGTGTCAAATTCTTTCTGGAAGTCCAGGTAGACCACATTCATAGCCTTTCCCTTATCCAATAGTCAGGTCATCTTGTCATAGAAGATCAGGTTCGTCAAGTTCTGCCTTTCCTAAACCCATGATGACTGGGCCTGATCCGTTGATTATCCTTCACATGGCTTGTAAGAGCACTCAAGATGATCTGCTCCATGACATTTCCTGGCACTGAGGTCAGACTAACAGGCCTATAGTTACTTGGATCCTCCTGCCTTTCTTGCAGATGGGAGTCACATTTGCTAACCTCCACTCCATTGGGACCTCTCCAGTTAGGCAGGACTTCAGATAAATAATGGAAAGTGGATTGGCAAGCACATCTGCCAGTTCTTTCAGCACCCTAGGGTGTAACCCATCTGGTCCCATAGATTTGTGTGCATCCAAGTGGCATAGAAGGTCACTGACCATCTCCTCTTTAATCCTGATAACCTCATCTTGTTCTCCCTCCCCATCTTCCAGCTCATGAGACTGGATGTCCAGGGGATAGCTTGTTCCACTGCTGAAGACTGAGGCAAAGTAGATCTTAAGCACCTCTACCTTCTCCTTATCCTTTGTTACTAAGATTCCCTCTGCATCCAATAAAGGATGGAGATTTTCCCTAATTCTCCTTTTGTTGTTGATGAATTTACAGAAACATTTTTTATTATCCTTAACAAGCGTAGCAAGGTTGAGCTCTAGCTGCACTTTGGCCCTCCTAATCTTCTCCCTGCATTGCTTCACTACATCTTTATAGTCTACATGAGAAACCTGTCCTCTCTTCCAACAGTCATAAACTCTCCTTCTGTTCTTGAGGTCCAGCCAAAGGTCCCTATTTAGCCAAGCCAGTCTCTTTCCCCACCTACTTGTTTTTTGACAGGTAGGGACAGGCTGCTTCTGTGCCTTAAAAACCTCTCTTGGAGTATGTCCAACCTTGCTGGACTCCTTTGTCCTTCAGCACATCCTCCCAAGGGACTTTGTCAATTGTCTTCTGAACAAGTCAAAGTTTGCCCTCTGGAAGTCTAAGGTGGCATTTAAGGCTCTCTGTACTTTAACATCTTTCCCACAACAGTAATTATTTTAATTAAACCAGAAACTGGATTTTAACTGAAATATGTCACAGCACTTGATCAGATTTCCATATATTTCTACAGTACCAGGTAAGAAAAATAGCATTTCTCAGCAACAGTGATCTAATTATTAAGTCTTCTGAAATTACTGTATTGTTTATATTTAAAAATAAAATAAATAAGGCTTTAGATAAACTTCTGATAAAACCTTCAAAACTTGATGCAAGAAGGATGTTTTCTTATTATTGACTGGTTGTTCATTAAATCATTCCAAGAATTACAGGATACTTTTGCTGCTATTGATTTCATTCTTGATCTACATTATTGCTTAGGTTAAAATACTGTCTAACAGTGTACATGTCCATGTTCTTTACTTTTCCTTTTCTTTATTGTTTTGTTTATATATTACAAACATCACCACTGCCAAGGACAGGATTCTAGAATATGTAGATGTTACTCAAAAGAAACCATCTTATATATGCTTTGATGCATCTAAGGAAGTAAACAAGCATATAGATTTCTAATAACTGTAAGTGAGGAAACAGACAACTCTACTATAGGTATCATTCTTAAAAGCTGTAGTTTTATTTTACTGAATTATCTATGTTAAAAACAAATCTGTGCCTGATGTGGAATTTCACTGCATCAAGTGTTACAATATTTTTGTTTTCATTACAAGGACGAGAATGGATGTAGAACAAGTGTTAAGAAACGACAATAAATTAGAATATAATTTACAAAAGCAAAATAATAATAATAAAGTAACAGTGTACCACATTAATACTGAGTATAAAATAATAAGCAACTAATCACAATAATACAAAGGTAATTTCAGTCTGTATTATTAAGGATATCTATGTGACATTCACTCCATTACAAAGTTCCTAATGAAATGGACTATTTTGGGGTGTATACACCTTGAGGGGTTAATATCTAGATTTTTGTTTCTGTTTTCATCTTCTTGAGCTAATAGTATTGCTCAGTGGATGGACTGGCACCAGATTTATTTTTGTGTTTCATATACTATTTGATTCTAGGCCTGTCATATTTCTAGCCTACACAAATAGTCCTTTTGTCACTATTTAGGAATATAAAGCTCTTTAGCTTAGATTATATAGACAGCTACAGTGTAGCAGCAGCAATGAACTGTGCTGTGAAAACCAATTATTTTTCTTTAAATTAGTTTAATTTTTCAGTCTTAGTCTGAAATGTTGCTTAGTTTGTAAATCCACATACATTCTGAGTTTTGTTCCCTTTATCTATACAATTCAACGTGGCTCCAGGGAGTTCTTTAAATTCCAACCTCAGTGCTGTTACGTTGCAGAGTAAACATCAGACTCCCTAGTGTTCTAGCACCAGTAAGAGAGCAAAATTGTGTCTTTGGAAAAACTCTTTACAGTTTTAATGTCTTAAGTGAGGTAAAAAAAAAAATAAAATTCCTTTGAATACATAGAAACCCCTTTTCTTGTGAAATGAAAAGACGCATTAGCTGATAAACAAAATTATGCCCTGGAGAAAACTGGACCCTGATAAAAAGAGGCCTCTTTCTTAGGGAATGCCCTAGCAACCCCTTTCCCTTTCATCAATTTTTTGACCTAGCCAGGGCATGCTAGCACCAAGGTGTTTTGTCAAAGGATATAGAAAGTCAATTCACTTAACAGAGAAGGACTACATATTGTCCTAAATCCCCATGTCCAACTCCCAAAGCTGTTGTGTTTTTTTTTTCTTTTTTTTTTTTCTTTTTTTTTTTTCTTCTTTGGTGTTCTTTGTTTTTGTTGTAATTTTTTCATTTCGGGTTTTTCCGTTG
>JANHGL010006637.1:15120-33494 GCA_024611195.1 Ceyx melanurus
TTGTTTAAATCTACTGCTGTCAGTTTTAACAGGAGTTGTTTACATGGTAATGAAAGCAGCAGATAACCATATGTGAATACAGGCAAGCCAAATGAAAATGAATTCCACTGTTCACAGGCATAGAAAGTGGAAACACTGGCAAGAGGTAGCAGATGACATGGATTTGATGGACATGAATATGTGGGCTATACAAAACCCCATGGATAGAGTGTCAATATGTTGGGGGTATTTCATAGTATGAATCCTCTTAACATCATCTTTAACTCTTAACATTTCATAGTATGAATCCTCTATTGTTCCATGTTAATTCACATTAGTAAATAGTGTGCAACACATTTGGCTTTTTATTGGTAAAATACACTGATACACTTCAATATCATGATATTTTGAAATTATTTTTCACTGAAAAGAGTACTTTTTATAAAAAGTGCTATTTGAGTTAGAATTTGATACACATTATTGTTCACATAATTTTGATTGCACTACAACAAAGGAGGCATAGTTGGACACAAAAGCACATTCATCAAGTACCAGCTGCAAAATCCAAGTGTTCAAGTAGAATAATAATATAAACAAGTACCTACTTTCCTTATCTCCTTGTTGAGTCTGTTACTGAAAAGTGAAGGGGAAGAGGAGCATGACAACTTTTTTTTTTTAATGTAGATTTTTGCATGTGATTTGCTGAAATATCTTAGTCTCACATTTCAAATACCATATATTTGGTGAATATTAAAAATATGGCAATATGAAGAAAGTGGAGTATGGCAGCAGAATAGTTAAGGCACGTAGCTACTAATCCAGAAGCATAAGTTTGTTCCAGACTCATGCTGAAAGCTGACCTTAGCTTTAAATATGGTTCAGCTTTACATATATTGAAGGTGGCCAGACTTCAATCTAGCCTCACCTTGTCCAGTGTGCCTTACTCCTTTATAGTCCAACAGGCCTCTTAGCTCAAGCACACTTTTGACTCATCATTTAAACAGAACTTAAGATACCTCCACAAGTCCTTTATTCTTTGGTTGCAATCCTCGCCCACTTGGATGTGGTCTCCTGAACTGCACATTCACATATTCTTTCTCATAAACAAATGCCCTTCTGCTACAGTATCAAAGAAGGGAACATCTGGAATCCATTTTAACTTCCAGCTTTCAAAGGATTGTTGCTATTACACAGTAGGCTTATCTTTTGCATTGGAATTCCTTAGAGAATCAAAGTGACATGTAAACCTGATCTAGATGCCCAAATATTCTTTATTTTTGTGTCTGGTGTTGTAAACAAAAATGAGCTGGAATCAAAGTGTAAGTTCTAAGTAACCTGTATGGGAGCAGTGAAGAAGATGGCAATACAGTCCTCACCACCAATGTTGGAGTCTGCCTCCTCCATTACACTGAAATATGTTCTCTTTCAGTGGAAATCTCAGCTTCACTTGCAATGGTAAGATGGCTATAAACCTACAACAAAGATTTAATTTTGTTTCATAGCACTTGTATTTCATGCTCCACTGAAATAACTGTTACACCTCTCAAAACGAAGTCCCTCATGATCGTTCTGTTTAGTGTAGGTTTATATATGGCTCATAGCAGTGTTCAGGAAATATGGATTACTCCAAAGAGAATTAGGTGGAATGATGGAAGAATATTATTTATTTTTTTTTTAATTTCTGCTCTTAAATAACATTTCCAAGGTCATTTTATAATTTAAATTGTGGTGCTGTGTCATGTGATAAAATAGGTAACATTTTTAAGCTATGACTTAACATTTTTTTTTAAATTCTTCTTTACTTCCATAGTAGACCAAGTCATAATAGCTACATTTTAAACAGTTTAAAATACAAATGGATTCAGTGTCATTGCTAAGTCCATAATAAAAATTATTTTAATGGTCCAAGGAGGTAAACAGACTACTGGATTTAATCAAAAGAACACAAATGTTCCATAATAAGCTATCCTATATGTGTTGTGTGGATCTTCCCCATTTGGCATGCCCTCCTTATATTGTGTCCAGCACTTTGGATTAATAAATCCCACTTCACAGAAGTTAAAATAATATTGAAATCCTGTCAGCTGGGGCTGACCAGTGGTTACGTTTTCCACAGGGTAATGCATTTGCAAGGACGTCAATCTCATTCCGCTGTGTGGCTCTCTTCGATGGACACTCTTCCACAATGACAATAACAAGGCACATTCTTGTGCTTTCTATGGGTCAGTGTCCTTGGCAGGTCTTGCAGCACATCTGTCTGAAGTATGCTCGACTGCAGAACTTGAACTTCAGCACCAGTGGGCAATATGCCACTTTGTTCACATCTTTGCACTCTAATAATTAAGAACATTAAAGGGGAAAAAAAAAGTCAGAAATAAAAGTACAAAGACATTTTGACATTTAACATGCTGCTTCCCTAGCCATCCACCTTGTCCCTCTTTGTAACTACGCTTTGTAGTACAGCCTAGTGCACACAGTGTATTTTTTTAAAGACAAGCAAATATTTGCAGGTAGCTGTTACCTTCCCAGTAACAGAATACAAGAGCTCAAACACAAGCAGGAAGGATTCCTTTTCCATTTTGCACAGGTTGTATCTAAAGTGACTCGTGTGAGTACATCACAGGAGCACTACTGGAATATGCTGTGGCTCAGTTTCCTTTCTGTAGAAAGAAGGTGGGAATAAGTTATAGGATAGTTTGGTCCATGACCATTTCATATTCTGAGATAGCTGGAGATATAGGTGTCTCTGTACACTCTTGTACAGCTCAGATGTTGCTGCTGAAGATTTCTTTTACACTACAGTGAATATTGTGATAGATGCCTGATTTTCAGTTAAAAGCATTTGCATAGGTCCTTCCAGATGGATAGTAAAATAGGAATAACTGTGAATAAAAAGATTAACTAGAAGTACTTTGACTATTCTTGTATTTTGTACTGATTTGATATCTAGAAATGGAGACTGGAGACCCAAGTGCTGTTGATTCACAGCCTGACAGAACAACGCTTGACTCCAAGGTGTCTGTAAGCCAGATATAAAAGAAAAAAGAGACATGCCAAACAGTTAAGAAAATGAAAAAGTAATAGTAAAACAAAAAGAATCAACAGGTATAATCAATCAGCTATTCTTTTTCGTCTTCCTTCTACAATATATTTCCCAGTACATTATATTTGCTCTGAAACAGCATTAGTGAGGCTGAAATTCAGGGTCTGTACCAAATGGCATTTCTAATAATGGCCATATGCAAGCTTTTAGACAGATAAGTAGAAGTCTTAAAATTATTTAAACTTTCATTTTGTTATTATAGAGTGCTTTCATTGTCATGCTTTTCACTCCACCAACACAATCTGTCACTTTTCTAATTTTTGAATTCTTAATATAGAAACAGAAATGGATGCCAAGAGAGGACACTGCGAGGGTAGCTGGTTGAATGAGACATAGTTCTCTATCAGCAACCACACATGGTCATAGTGTTCCACAGTTTCAAAAACTCATCCCAGAAGAGCCCAAGTATCTTCCAAATATATTTCAGGACCTTGTGCTTATGAGGACTGGGAATACATGAGAGACAGACAGTGAATTATAAATGAAGAGAGGAATAAAAAGGTTCATTTGATCTTGATGAGATGTAAAAATTTCACTCAATCCTCAAAACAAGCTTCATATATTTAGTTAAATACAGGTAAAGCCACTAAATATATATTTGCTAAATGTAGGATTTTATATTATCCTATTTTATGTTTCTTTAAGTTATTCTTCCTCGACTAAAACTGCACTCTGCTTAGCCAATGCCATTTGGACAGCAGTGAGACAATATTCTGGAAGTTGCCCACTACATCTGTTTTAAAAATCAGTTTTGAAATAGATACAGTGGCTGATGAAGTAGCCTATTCTTCATAGGACTGTGGTAGAACAGAAGAGGTTTAGCAGAACCTTTTTTGCTCCTAGTAGCTACTGTTAATGTTTCAGTGAGCTACATGTATTAAACTCTCCCTTTCTGAGCTTTGTGGCTGGATCAGAGAATATTAAGTATCACATTACAGTAATAAAATCACTATAATGTCACTGTGTCTTCAGCTAAAGAGACTAAAAAGACATGTCCCACAAAATTCAGGGAAAACTGAAAAGACAAAAATAGATAAAATAGTTTTTCATGTGAAGTTTCAGACAGCCTTATAGTAGTCTACATTCAGCAGACTTACATACACTTAAGAGAACAGAATAATTCTGCACACATTTAAAACTGTATGGTACATACTGCCTGTAGTTCATGTCCAGCAGCAAATGCAAGGTTATCCACATCAGTGGCAGCCCATCAAAAACTCATTTACAATATTCTAATCACCAGTAAAGAGTATGAAGAAGACAAACAGCTCAAGCCGATGTAAAATGTGACAAGATATATCATAACTTTCTTCTACTATTTCTGTATTCCAAACTTTTAACTCTTATTTTATGTGAACAACTTCCCAAGAAAGTACTTCTAAACTTAACCAACAGGATCATTACACTGGAGAGTGGCTCAACCTTCCTAAAAAACAAGTTTGTTCTTATCTTGTGTTTATAAAATTTTGAAATTTGAATGGGTTCTGTAGGCTGTGAGCACCAGTTTGGAAAATGAAGGGAATCAGGAGGTTTGCTGGGTTCTGAAATAGGAAGGGAATCCTCTTAGATAGTCTTACCCCACTGCAAACCAATGACCTGTTGCTGAAGTTGCTTTTGACCCCCAGTGGAGCCCGAAGCACGAGGCAGTGCTACTAGGTGGTACAAGGATCAAGTCTCTGCACATCATCCAGTATGCTCTGCTACACACACACTCTCTTGTGGGGCAAAACTGTCCTCTGAGAAACCTGACTCCTTTCCTGAAAACTAAATACTGACACACAGTCCACATCCTGCTGTACCTGGAGAGAGATAGAAGCAACCACAGGGGCACAGTATGCTCCTCGCACAAACACATCCCCAAGAAAACATCAAAATTCAAATATTTATTTCTTAGAAAGTAATACCCTTTCAAAAATAGTTGGTCAGTTAGTTCTGTACAAATCGTACAAATCTTCCATGATCTTTAGCTTGCTGAAAAAGATATGTCTCTCTGTTTAAAGGCTAACACTTTACTAACTTAAGAAATGGCAGCTCTTTTTCTGTTTAAGAGAATTTTTTATGAGGATTATTTTCAAGGATTTTTTTTCAATGGCAGAAGATGTGCAATACATATACATTATTCTGCAAATCTTCAATTTGTGCTTCTTATATTCAGTATTTCATAGCAGCTCTGGGATGTGTATAGATTAGTATATATATTTAAGAAAAAATGGAAAAATACTGTGAAGCCAAATTTTCTGATTTTGGGATATGGCACTCTTAGTATTTCATAGATTGAGCAAGATTCTTCTGAAAGGATGTATTTTGAGCTGTTAAATTAGCTTTGAGATTACATTTACTTTTGAGCCATTTCAGCTACTTCACCACTTAAAAAAATAATCAGTGGTTTCCAGTAAATACCTTCAACATGAGACATAAGCAAAAGCAGGATGCTAGTTACTACTAATGCTGCTTCACTGGGTTTATTGGATAAGATGGAGCTTTCTCTTTTTCCCCTCAGCTCTTTCTAACTGTGCTATTGAGGCTGCATAGCTGTCAGTAATGAGCTGGCTCACACCTGGCCTACTCAGAGTGCAGGTCAAAGAACTGAAGTCCACCCTGAATACTGTTAGTGATTTTCAACATTTTCTATTTGTGGATACCAAAAATTTCCCAATGAAATTGTAGGTCCCTGAAAAAAGGTATTATCAAAAGATTTACTTTTCACAGTTCCACTGTAAAGAATTCCACAGAGACCCATTGTACACACATCACACAGATCATCACAGATAACCCTGATCAAATCAATCTATAGGGCATTGTATTTTCCTGATAACATTGAATAATTAGGAACATAAGGACCATAAATAACAACATGATCTTGTAATCTTGAAATTAAGAGGAGACTGGGACTAAATCGTGCTAACTTGTAAGTATTTTATTGCTTCCTTTGGAAAAAATAAACATCTGCGTTTGGAAATAAAATACCATTTAGCTAAAGGACAAAAGTTTCGTAGTTTGATAATAATAATGTAACAATTGCCTGAGAGCACTATATATAAAAATGGGAATTAAAATAACCAAGGAAATATTATGAAGATGTTTTTCAAATGACAACATAAGATGATCAGCCTCTGTTTGAAATTAAAATATCCAAGGATACACTGTAATCAGTGTACTTCTAGGAAGATTTTTACAATCAATGAGAAAACTTTTAACTGCCTAGCAATTCAATTCTACTTTGAAGACAGAATTTCCTAATAGATTGGCTTGAACCATTTATGAGTTCAGGGCTGGAGCCTTTAATAAATATTAATAAGCATATTTTGACATTACTTATTAGAATATAATCTAATTATCTATCTAGCAAAAATATGTTCTGATGGAGCTATTTAATAGTCTTTGTTAAAATAAACTACCTCATGTAACAAAGCCTGTAATTATTTGAAACTAGCATTATAAATCTCAGAAATTAAAAGCTAATTAGAAGAAGCTGGCAAGTAAGTTAAATTATAAGAACAGACTTGTATGACCATGCAGCATGAAATCTCTGGTTTCCATCTTCAATGAACATGTAATTAGCTAGTCTTGCCACTACACTGTTATGTTAACCACTGATAGAGAAGGTGGAAAGTCACTGGGTGAGCAGTATATCAAGCTCACTCTGCTATAAAGGACATTTCCACTGAACCAATACAGAGACCAGGAAGTTAATAACAACACAATAGACTTAGTCTGTATATTGTTAAGGGTGCTTTTTAAACAAAGGACATGCATTTGGTTTTTTATTGACTTCTACTCTGAACTACAATGACTATTTAGAAAGCAACCGTAAAATTCCTTTGCAGCTTGAGAGATGGTGTCTTGTAAACTTTTATTAATACATTAATGCAGCAATAGTGATCGTGTCACTTTATTGTTTCCAGAATAAATTAGAGTAAGATGCCAAACTTACCTTCTGTGTTGGAAATGGGAGTACTGTCACATTTACTTTCACACTGCTGCATTGATGGAGGTCTAAGTGTTTCTGGACAATCGCTGGATGCTTGTCCAGTGTATGAGAGGCACTGTACTGTTCTCATCTGTTGACCAAGACCACATTGGGCAGAACACTAAATATAAGAAAGATAAAAAGCGAAACAACTTGGATCCAATTTTAAAATATAAAACAAGATAACAGGAAGCAATCAGGGATAGTATATATGCACAAATTTTTAAACAGGCAGGCACCTGAATGAGACAATGGGAGTAAGTTGGAGCATAAGAGGTTTAGGGTAAACACAAGGAAAAACTTTTTCACAGTGAGGGTTACAAAGCTCTGGAACGGGCTGTCCAGTGAGGTTGTGGAGTCTCCTTCTCTGGAAACATTCAAGACTCGACTGGATGCATTCCTGTGCGACTTAGTCTAGGTGATCCTGCTGTGGCAGGGGGGTTGGACTAGATGATCTTCTAGGTCCCTTCCAATCCCTAACATTCTGTGATTCTGTGTGATTGTGTGAAGAGATCTGATTGATACACAAAACTATTTTCATAAAGTAGTTTAGAAATGGGTTTCTTTGATAGTATGCAGGTACTTGTCTTTTAAAGAAAATAAGCCACAATGCGATGTTGGCTCCCTGAACAGTTCAGAATTGAGGTATAAGAATACAATTTACATTATTTCAAATATAATCTATAAGTACATGTTTTCCAGAGATAATAACTTTAGAATAAAGAAGTACCAAGGATATGAAGAATTCAAATCTGCTAGAGGACTTTTTTTAAGAAAAAATGAAAATGTATTTCAAAGAAAATTTCTTTGCTGTTCCAAAACATTTTTTAAATTTCTATAGCAAAACAGTTAAGTACAATATCAATGAAGATAAGCATGCATCTGAACAACTACCGTAAAAGCACTTATTAGCCTGTAAACACAATTATTTTCCAGTTAGTTAAGTTAAAGTGTGTCATTTTCACTATTAGTAAGTTACTCAGCAAACTTAGGAATTTAAACATCCATTTGTTATTTTTAAAAAAGGCTGTCAATCATAATTCAGATGTAAAAATGGAAGAAGGAAACTCAATAGATCACGTTTAGAAACACTGCGTAATGGCAGAACTATTCTGCCTGTCCTGTAAAATGATATTAATCTCAAAGATTTTTTTTGGCAGATACACAGATATATTTTTTTTTTGTGTGTATGTATTTATATACATACCTCATCATACTAAAATAAAAATTGGCTTTGTATTCCATCATGTTTCTCAAGGAACTTAAATGTGTTTTTAAAACCTCCTCAATCTTGCTGTATCTCAAATTCCCAAATGTAATAAGGACTAATTGATTCTTTTAAAAATCCATGCAGCAACTTATTCAGTAGAAATCATTCAGAATCACACTTAAATGTGAGACAAATAGGAAAGAATCTTTAATTTCAGTCATGGGAGATATCTCTCATTCATTTCCAGAAGCAACTTATCCTTAGAAGGTGCCACTGTGTAGAAGACTAACAGCAATAAATACTTCTATGAACTACCCTACCTGTCCCCAGTCTCCAGTAACCCATCGAGGGGGAGGACATCGGCCTAAACTACACCGGATGCGGACAGGGGGTTTGCTTTCCTCTTGGCATTGTGCAGCTGGGAAAGTTTTCAGAAGATTGCTGCTTTTGCACAGAACAATTCGGTGTTTGAATCCTGGGCCGCACTTTGGTGTGCACTGAAAAAAATTGATATAAATAATTAAAATCTCAGTAAAAGTCAATGTAAGTGTCAGAAATGTTCACATGGAAAACACAAGAACACAAGAATACATTCATGGTCTTAAGATAAACTATAACCACAATTTTCCCAACATGATGATGACAATTTAAAAATGTTTAGAAACCAAACAAGGTGGAAGACATTTACTTCATTAAGTTCATTTGAAAAAAATATATTTACTTTGCTATTTATGTTTAGGCTGTGGCATTAATACTTACTTTTATATATAAAGAGCCTTTACATTAAAGAAAAGCATTTTGCTGAAAAGTAGAAAGGTTTAGCCATATGTAACACTATTATGAAACAAACTTAAATCTGCATCTCAGTAATTAAGTGTAGAACTCTGTGTTACTAATATGACCTTAGTACAGTCTTTCTCCACCTCACAGACTACCGAGCTACAATGAACACTTTTTTTTTTTTCCTCAATAAACATATGGGAAGTTAAATGCTTTACTGGACTCCATAGAAATCAGACTATTTAGAAATAATATGCCCTCATCTACAATGTATGCTTTTCTCTCCTTCCCTATTTTAATTGTTTTCACACAGGTCTCACGTTTTCACCTTTTGTCACTCCTCTGCTCATTTTAACATACATGAAGTTGTATGCACATATGTACATCAAAACAAGATCTTTAAGACAATCTCTTGGTGGAAGACACCAAAACTAGTCAATACAGAATGGACAGGGTTATCCTAAATCTTAAGGCCAATTAGATTTACATTCTTAAAATGGGATGCAAAGAGATGGATCCTCCATTTGGAGATTATAATCCAGAACTGCAAAATGTGGATATAACCACTGTCCTCAAAATCTAACACTTCTTTTCCTAGCCTATTATGTCTTTTCCTATCAAGGTACTGCCTCATTTTCTGCAGTTTTTATTATTTTATTATAGTTATTATTTCAGTGTTCAGAATTGTGATATAGAACAGCCAGGTCCAACCATCCTCACACTGAAGGGGTTTTAACTCCAGATTTTGTGTACCTTAAGTACCTGCCTACTAGAAAACTAGAGGAAGGAGAGAAGAATGCTCTCTATATCTCTGGTTTTACTGCAATAAAAAAATAATGCTAAGCAGAGACAAAAAAAAAAAAAAAAAAAGACATTGAATGTGAGGTCTTTAACATCATAATAATGATGTCCTCAATTCTGGTCCTACATTTTTCTCATTATATTAAAATGGTATCATCAGTCCACATTAGGGAAAATTCATACCAGGAAGAAGATGACACTTTTTCTCAATCCTGATTAAATATCATTACAATCAGAAACTTAGCAGAGATTTACATTAGAATGATTTTGTTCAAAATTGTAACACACTCTTCCTTTATAAAAAGATGTATATGAAGGTCTTCAAAGGTACTTCAAGCGTTTTTTGAGGGTAGCAATGTTGACAGCTCTAAGGATTATTTATTAGTGCTTGAGGAAGAAGCTAAAGCATAACATTATAGAAACAATATATATCTATATGTAACTTGTCATTTGGATACTATTATTTGTTAGTACTGAGATGATGTCTAGATACTCCAATTGGAAACGAAGTACTGCGATAACGGATGCAAAGAGCCACAGATGTCTATGATCCAGTCAACAACTGAACATCCTCTCCAACTTATCCACGCTTTCCTTCTGACTCCTTTCTGATGCAAGTCAGATTCATTTTCAAAGGGCTAGAACACACTGCACCTTTTCAGGTAGGGACAAGGACTATTTTTTTTTTTTTCTGCATCGATTCTGGTGCTTCTGTGAAACGACTAATAGTAAAAAAAAATTACTGTTCTGCATATAGAATACCTCATGCTTAAATTTTGCTGTGCCATTTCAAGGCTTCTTGAGGTCTGATTTACACTGAGAAAAGTTGTTTTTCTACAGGTTTCAGGATATGAAGTTAACAGATATAACAGATTTTTTTAATATATATAACAGATTCCAAAAAATATTAATTATATTAAATTGAATACAACTAGAGACAGGCTGGGGTATAGTCTGGGAATGACTTAGCTGTTTTATGATAGTGGACTATTAATAAAACCAGTACAAATAAGAGGGGCTTCAGAATATAAGCAAAAGCATCTGTCTGATAAATTACTGAAAACAAAAAGTATTCAGACATTCACATTATATTTTATAAGCTTTGTCTTTGCTACAAAAGCTTACTAAAATGGCAATTTATTTATAATTCCTTACATAACAAAGCCAGTTGAATAATAAAGTAATGGTCACATTTTTCTTTTGTTCAAATAAAAATAACATTTATAACAATTTTAATATAACAAATGTCTACAGTGATAGTTTCTTCAGCTAAGAAGAACAGATGGAGACTACACAAGCATGAAATTTAGACAGCAAGGAGATGAACAAACAGCTTCCATGGCAGCTCACAGCACTGTAATCTAATACACAGACACTCTTTTAAGTACTGCCATAATGCTTAGACTATTGTTAACTGATAGCAGATGAACTCTCCATCCTCAGAGACTCCAAGCTGTCTGGACATGGTCCTGGTTGACTGTGCCTAAAGTGGCACTGCCTGAGGACTGCACAAGGTCATCTCCAGAGGTCCCTTACAACCTTAACCATTCTGTGATTTAGTGAACTGTATTATCCATATGAACAAATTATGGTAAGAGCTGTTCTCTAACACTTTTGTGGGGGCTCACAGAGATACTAACAAGTTTCCTTCGTTACGCTTTCAATTTCCAGAGACTGCAACAATGTTCAGAGCTAAAAGTATCTGTGTATGGAATAGGTCTGTGCAACTATAGGTACATCAACCTTCTTCATTGTACCTAGTGATTTATTATTTACTTGGAATGAAAGATTGTTTGAAGGCAAGGAAGTATACAGAAAATGGGACACAATATGTATATATCATTGGTTGATCATCCCAGTTGATACTAATGTCTTCTTTAATGTTTTTTCAGACAAAAATACTTGAAAAGGGGATGACAGCTGCATGAAGTTTAGGATTTGAGAGATGCTACTTGCAAAGACCTTCTAGGATCAGTCATAGGACTGATTTGATTCATATTTCCCTCCAGTTTACTTAATGAGGTTCATATAAAAGTAGTTCCACATTGTTCATTGTTTGTGAAATTACTGAAGCTGGCATATAGGTAACTAAATGACCTTGATGCTACAGAGATATGTTCTACAGAAAGAACTGGACAACAATGAAGACATTAATAATTGAAATAAAGTTAATTTTGGAAGATGGCATGCAAGATTTAAAAAAAAAAAACCAAACCAAAAACAACCCAAACCAACAACAAACAAACCAAAACTCAAAAGATTACTTCAAATTGAAATATGAGAGCAGAATGTGATCAAGAAAAAATAATTGGCAGGAAAGGAAGAAGGGCTGTTTCAGACAACAAAAGGAAAAAGATATAAACTGACATGTAATTAAAACATTAGAATATTTCTTGCATTTCAAAGATTAAAGTTCAGGAAGAGTTTTCCAAGAAGTAGTGGGACAAACTCCCAAATTAACTAATTGTAAAACATGGTTTATTCAATTTATGAAAGCAATTATATGAGATAGAGCTGCATTTGACAGCAAGGACACAGACACAGAACCAGAATAACTTAACTTGAAAGAACTCAAAGAGTACTTTGAGATAAAAAGTGGGGTGCTATCAAGGGAGTCATTTATTATGCCTTCTGATATTGTAAACCCATCTTCTTACCACCCACCTTTTTGTCTTTAAAAAAAAAAAAAAGTAAAGGTAAATTGCTTTTTTTCTTTAAGATACTTGTCTATCAAATGGCTATTCTGGTTTGTTTGTTTGTTTCATTGGGGTTTTTAATTACTTTACATTCTGTTTTTACTTTATTGTGACTACTAAAACCAGGCTGTAATTGTTTGACAAAACAACAAAACTGACAACATAGAAGGAAAGAAGTAAGAAAAAAACCTGCTTCAGTACTACATCTGTGAAGTTTTGGGTTTCTTATTAATCCTTTACTTAGCAAGCAGTGACAGAAAATGTACTAATATTCAGTGGTCAGAGATCTTGCCTCCACTATTTACAGTGAGCTAACACAGCAAAATTTGCTTACTTCTGACCAGTCCAAAGCAATCCACTGTGGGGGACAGGACTGATTGTTACAGGGCTCTTTTTCAATAGGCCTGTGTGTTAAACAGTTGATATTGTCCAGTGTCTCCTCCTCAGAAGGTCCAATCTTTCTGATACAGAGAACTGTTCGTGACCGCATTCCTCCATCACAGGTCTTACTGCATTCTGACCAATCTCCTATAAACCATCTGGACAGAAAAAGTCAGGAGACTCAGTTAATGCACTTTAGAAAGAGAGTAGATAATTGAACAAACCCAGAACCCAAGTAGTTCAAAATACTGAACCCAAATCATAGTTAAGAATACATATATTCACAGGGAAATAGAACAGAAACCTATGTCTTTTTCATTAACATCTGAATTTATGCCTCACTGCAATTGTATCTTCCAATAATAATATTACTTTCTATTTTTTCTAGAGCAGCAATTTCCAGCCTAAGCTATAGTAGTTAGAAAGGAGTGTTGAACCTGACAAAAGTGCAGATGTTTAAGTAGATTTCTACTAGACACCAGAAATTACTTCTCTGAAAGTGGACTGCAACTGCTTCTAAATTTATTTTGTATTGGTAAAACTATATACTGAAATGCAAAATATTCTTATTTATTAAAGTAAATAAACATTAGCAAAGCATGAATTCATCACATTAAAAAAAAAGACCTCAACAAAAAATTGAGCTGTTTTGACATCTGAGAGCTTAAAGTGTTACTTTTTAATTGGACCTATGATTTGTTCAAGTGCCTTCTCAAGAACCTTTGTGTTTATTCTGTATTACAAGACAGTACTATTCATAGAACAGTTACCTGTATTGTTTCTTGAAATCTGGAAATTTGAGAAGTACTTATTGCAATAACAAATAAAATATTGTGAAAAAAAAATTCTTCCTGCTCAGGGACATAAATAATAATGCAACTGGAATTCAGTTAGAAAGAGAAACATTTTCATAACTTTTGCTACACACCACAACAAAAGCAGAATTGTATTAATTAAAAAGGGAAATATTAGACCATTCTATGTAAAGAGAAAGTCTTACTGGGTAGTAAATCTTCCAGCTGAAAGGATTAAACTTAGGGTAACTGTTATTTGAACAGCCTTCTTCTAGACTACTTACAGCATCGGGAATCAAGAACCCTTCCTTAGTAGTTTCGCATTTTGTATTCACCCTGTGGGGAACAGCAGAATGGAGGCAGACATGGGCCAAACTGCTCTGATATATTAAAGCAGATTATGATTAATACAATCTACCCATTTGGTGACTTGAGTTTCACCAAATTTATCAATGCCACTGCTGTACTGGATGGATAATCCAAAAATGTCCCACTTTGTGGGTGGGTTGGCTTATTTTTTGTTGTTAGTTGTGGGGGTTTTTTTTGTGTGGGGAGTTTGTTGTTGTTTTGTTGTTTTGTTTTTGTCATTTTGGTGGTTATGTTTACTTTTTGTTTGCTTTTTTGAATAACTATGTTACTATGTTTAAACTATTTTTGAAAGTGCTTATTTTTATAGGTAAGCCATGCCAAAGAAGGGGTAGGGTTGTGTTCAGTAAAAAGGAACTGAGAAAACATGACCACTTCTCAGGTTCTGCTCTCAGATACATGGTGTGAGAGCTTTGTTAGTATACATACAGCCATGCTAAACTGTTACCCTAACAGAACCTGAGTGCGTATCTTTGCGGGGTAAACATGTATTTTTGCTTTGACTGTGAGGACAATGATTTAGACCTACTTTAGACCTGTTTGTGTAACATATGTTCACATTCAAACAAGGCAGGCTAATCACTTCTGTTTGTGTCAAATGAGTGTAGTACACAGGGGGAGGAAGTGTAGAAACCACTGCTCTGCCATCTTGTAACCGGTCACCACACCACAGAAGCAGCTGATACTCTAGGAAGAAGACCTTTAGGGATTTTAATGCATTATAGTCTGGAGTTATTCCTCCCACTGTCCTTCATGCTACATTTTTACATTTCCTAAGACAAATGTTAAAGGGGCAACAGTATTCCTTTATTGTGCGATATCTACATTTAATAAGCATTAATTATTTTCATGCTGAACTAGACTATAGCTATAAGTTATGACAGAATCACGGACAACCCCCCCGATAAAGCTGAGTCACTCACAGCAGGTTACTGAGAATCATGTCCAGATGGGTTTCAAATATCTCCAGAGAAGGAGACTCCACAACCTCTCTGGGCAACCTTAGAGCTCTCTCACCCTCAACCAAATGTAAGGTAGAGTTTGTGAATCAATAAACTATATTACCTCTTCCATTTTTTTCCACAAGTTTTATTTGTCTCAAAACATAAGAAGGAGCTGTTGTACATATGATGAAATTATTTTCTAGTGGAATATACTACAAAAGCTGTTTAGAAACAGGTGTGGTAAGATTATGCCATGCTCTATAGCCTTGCCAAATTTACTTTTTGAACAAGTGAGCTGCTGCTGTGTTTTTAATTATCTTTTAAATATATATCACACAATAAAATTAAACAGACAGAACCAAGTAGGCACCTAATTCTAAAGGCACACAGCATCACCAAACAATGAGCATCCTGGGGCGAAAGTTGTTTGACAAAAATGTATCAGTAAATGGTTTGGCCTACTAAGCAGTTCCAATGTTTGCCATTTCTCATGTGGACACTTCAACCCAAATTTTAACATAATACCAATTAAAAATACAGTAAATATTTAGTAAGTAATACAGGTATCTATGGCAAAGTTAAGTCTCGAGATTCTTCTGTCATTGTTGATCTAAGATTTCAGAGGAACAAGAAACTATAATTGAAAACTCAAACCAAATATCCTGTCTGATGAGACCCCAATACTCAATCAGAGTGGGGGTCATTTGGCCAACAGTATTTATTAGAGATTACAAATTCTTTTCTATCTACGCAGAACACATGTCCGTCTTAGTGCTAAATGACTTACTCAGGTGGGCAAGGCTCAGTGTTGCAGGCTCGCTGGTTTTCTGGAAGCTTACTGTCAGGGTCGCAGTAATTGTTTTGTACAATGGAGTTGTCATCCAGCCTTTTACATACAACCTCTTGTTTCTGCACACCTTGGGATGAAATGAAACACCACTAATTAATCATTCTTGCTCTTCTAACTGCTGAGTAAAAGCACACTTCACTTTTTGATTATTATTCCTACCATCCCACTTTAATTGGCTGAATGCTGCAGGAGTGTTAATTCCAATTGACTAAATGCCTCCTGACCACAACAGATCTTTAATTTTCCCTCAGTTTTAGGCCACCCCATTGAGAGATTTTAAATTGCTGTTGTTTTCTAAAACAAAGGAAATACATTTATAGATTTGCTAACAGATTGTTTTTATTTGTATATTGCATAAAATTAATTTTCTGTCGAACCAACTCCCCTAGTAGAAGACACTTAAATATCTAAAGAAAGCATCACCAAAAAGGATGCAGTCATACTTAAGAATTATTGTTCATGTGTTCTGTTTTAAAATAAACTGGCAATACTGGGAAATAATCTTGTATTTTTATACATATTATCCTATAAGCATTTTCTTCATTAAAAGTATAGTTTGATTTGTTCTGAAAGATATAGTTTGTCTCTGTGAATGATCATTTTGTCTGGCACACACAATTCCTCTTTCACTGTTAACCATCATCAGGACAGTTTAGAATTTATTATTATTCCCAAAACATAATGATGTACTGCTGCCAAAGCAACACTGTAAGGTAGCACATTAAGCAGATCTTCTGATTTAAAAAAAAAACAAAACAGGGTCTGAAGAAAGGCATCAAAGATCCACGGATATGACAACAGTGCAGTTCAGAGTACTGTTGTGTAGATCAGCCTCCTCCTCTCTTTATAGAACAAGCTGTATGATGTTTGCTGGCATAAAGACTGTGGATCTACAGTTCATATGCAGTTCACCCCTTATTGAACATGAGTAGACTTTCTACTGAAATAGTAGAATCACTTGTATGATAAAAGGTGCAAAAAGCCTTGAATCTTTCTTGAAAACACAAGCAATTATTTAATATTTCCAAAATGCTAGATGCATACATTTAAATAGCGACTGAAACATCCTGGCTTCAAATGCCTGCCAACTTTCAGCCTTCTCTTAACTTTAAGACAAGGGTTTTTTTAATAGGAGGTAGAAGTACAGTAATAAAATTAATTATATAAACTCTATAGTTTTTCAGAGACTAAATATCCCATTAAGAAGATGTGATTTCTTTCACCAAATACTTGCAGTCCTTTTGCTCATTCTAAACAAACTACTTACCTTGTAATCACTTCTTTTGCTAATCATTACGAACAAGAATCTAATCTCCTACTTTGGCTCCTAAATGTGACCTATAGAGAATTCAGGTATATCATTCGATCAGGGAGTCAAATGTAGCCTTCAGATGCTTGACATTGACTTATAAAGCATCCTACTTGTCTATGAATAGAAGTCTCCTAGTATACACACATATGAAGTTACGTGCAAATGACATGGAGAAAAATTGTAATCTTTTTCATGAGTCTTGAGGATGGCATGCACTACGTACCATGAGGCTGCAGATGAAGGAGTAGGTATGATCCCTTCTCATCCTGAGGGGATTCCTAATTCCCATGAACACACCATGACTTCTGTGACTTAGTGGTTAATTTAGCTAAGGTGTCAATATAGTGGTTTCTAATCTGTAGGTTATTTCTAGTTTTTATCCAATTACAGTCTGATGTAAAATGTCTAAACAACCTTGAGAGCAATGATGAAAATCCATACCTGCCTGTGCTAGATGAACATCTTATTTTCTGGTTATAGCTTAAATCGCTTTCTTGTATTCTTGCCACAGATGCCATGAACTTTGTATCCCTGGTTGTACTGAGGTCCAGAATGCTTATTAAAATAAACAGACTTCCCTATACCTATCCTCTTAATTCCTCAACTTCGTCACACAGTTAAGAGAACTGGAGATGTACTTCCAGCTGAAACCTCTTCACTCTACAAAAGGGAACTGCTATTTAATAGATGTCATGTCATAGCAGGATGTCATCCTGCAAAAGATGGGTATTATGCCTCAAATAAAAACGGAGCCTTTTTAATTAAAATAAAAATGTTCCAAGTGTTCTTAACTCTAATATTCATATTCCTGACAAGCAGGCACAGAGTTAGATTCATCACTCAACGTACCATTTCTTACAGGATGACTGTTTAATAGGTGAGGACTTTGAATCAAGCCTCAAAATCACCTGCCTCCTCCTATCAACACAGTCATTTACCATGCTGAGACCAAAACTCTACTGTAGTTCCTAAATCCAGAGACTGGCGTTTTGCTGCTGAGATATCCCCTTCTCAATTATAGCTACATAGAACCTTCACAAAATAGGCCCTTGGTAGTAAATAATTTTACGTCTGACACCTCAAGTTATTCATAAACATCACAATCATTTTAATATATATATATCTTCATTTAAAAATACACTACTTAATATGATACATATGTCTTACAGGTGAGCCAGGTAAACCAAT
>JANHGL010006637.1:50103-64336 GCA_024611195.1 Ceyx melanurus
AAAACTTATTGTGAGACTTTTTTATACTGAGCATGAAAGGCACTTACAGATCACTGATGGAATCTCTAGTTCTATCGTAACTACAGGTGAAAAAGAGCTCCCTATTTTTAGAGTGGAGTCTCTACAACAATAGTCACTCCCCTTCACAGTAAAACAAAACCCAACCAGAACAGAAATAGCTTTTCTGCAACATTTTCAACACCTGACGAATGTACAAGCTTAGCTAACTTAGCTCGCTCTATTTTAATCAAAACATTTTATTTACAAACATTACTGTCTATATAACATTTATACAAATAACATTTTTGAAGACTTCATGTATGATAGTACTTTTGAAAAGCTAACCATTACCTCCAGTGTAGGGCTTCCAGTTATAATACTTTCCTCGAAAAGGCATATTGTCAAAATCTGCACATTGTTTTTCTCGAAAATCACGGGCCCCTGAAGGACAAGGCTAAAATAAGAAAGACAAACAGAAGAGGTTGATTTCTTCCAAAACAAAAGTTGAAGCATCTATTTTGCATTCTTAGACTGGCAAGAATTAATTGTAGTAATTTAAATAAAGGTGTTACATGACAGTTTCCATTATACTGGATCATCAGAATCACATCAAGCTTCTTAATCAACCCATCTGATACCTCCTTATAAATGCAGACAAAAAAGACTAAAATTGAACTCATTCTGGTAAGAGCTATAGGTTCAGTTATACTGCACTAGCAGCTATACTGGCACATGTTATTAAGACTTCAATGGAAAAATTAAAACACTTTCTAGAGAGGTGTATCACTTCTGCTTACTTGTAGCCTTGAGAAAAACATTGTGTTAAGGGTGAGGACGAGAATACACATCATGTTTGGATCTGATTTTTACCAGTTTCCAGGCATGAAGAAATAAAATCTGCTTTCAATTGCATTTTCATAACTTTGCATTACCAAACTTTAAAGTTTGGTTTTGTTTTTTTTGAATAAATACATTTACACATCTGTAAGTGAAATTAATCTTGGAAAGAATTGTAGGAGAAACAGAATTCTTTGCTACTTCTCACATTTTTCATCAGCAGGTTAAGAACAATAGTGACAACTAATCGTGAATCAACGCAGAACTTAGATATCACATTAAACACTGTTATCAACATTTAAGTACCTGATGAAACTTAAAACTTCACCAGGCAAAGTATATGAAATACAGATTAAAACAACTTTTAGACTGAAAGAGAAAAGAATTTGTTTGATAGAAGTCAGACATGTTAATAAATTTTACTGTATTATGAGCAACAGAAGACTCCATTTTATGACATTTTTACATGTCTTGCTATATATCTAAGCCAGTTAGCACTGTTCAAGAATCAGAAATGCATTCAGGTGAAAGGGTCCCTATAACATGGATGGTAAAAATTTACTGCATAATGCAAATATTATCATAGTAACTCTGGTTCTCAGTATACATTAATCAAGTTCATGTAACAGCCAGCCCATTGCATTGTGATTCAGAAACTGTATTTTCTTTCTCTCATTTTGAAGCTGTTGTGATATAATTTAAATAGTAGATATTAGACCTAAGTATATAAATTTAAAATTTTCTCTATAAATCACCCCATCTCCATCTGATCTCTCTGTTCAAGAGAGACATGTCCATACTTGAGAGAGTTCAAAAAAGATCCACAAGTCTTAGGGGAGAACTCATCAGTATGTACAAATCTTTGATGGGAGGGTGTAAACAGCATGGAACCAGGTTCTTTCTATCAATGTCCCATGATGGGACAAAAAGCAATGGGCACAAATGGAAACACAGATTCCTTCTGAACATCAAAAAATATTATTTTACTGTGAGGGTGACTATAGCACTTGTACAGGTTTGCCAAAGTGGTGGTGGAATCTCCTCCCTGCAGATCTTCAAAAGCTGTCTGGACATTGTCCTCAGCAACCTGTTTGTCATTTGAACAAGAGAGTCTATATAACAAGCTGTCCAGAGGCCTCCTCTCCCACAATTTCAACTGCTAACAACAGTTTGTATCCTATTTTGTTCTGGAACACAGCTCCAGCAGCCCAACAGAAAGCAAGCTACATACAAGTATACACAACCTGCAATCTCACTGCTGACAAAAATGGCAGACAAGGCTGGTAACACCTGGAAGCTGCTAAAGAAACTGGGAGCAAAGTCACTCATACAGTGTTCCCACTTTCTTGGTATTTTATCTGGTTTTGTCAGTCCTGCAGTTTAAATCCTCTACTGCAAGTACTGTTATGTTAATTTCACAAACCAATATAGCAGTGATACCAACATTTTTCACAATGTGCAACAATTAGCCACTGGAATAATCTCCCCAGGGAAGTAGTGGATTACTCAACACTGGACACTTTTTAAGACTCGACAGTGTGATGGCCCATCTTATCTAGTTTGTGCTTTTGCCAGGAAAGGCTGGGCCAGATTATTCTTGAGATCCCTTCCAATCTGGTATTCTATGAAAATCTTGTAATGAAACTCACTGTGTTTTCTATTAACAAAGTACTCACTTACTACACCTCACTGAAATACAAACTTCATAAAAGATAAGAAACACAGCCAGAAGAGTGACAGGTGAAACTCAGGTAACACTCCTCAAATAAATGTTTGTGTTTGTTTTTTGTTGTTTTGTTGTTTGTTTTTTTTTTATAAAAGGGCTTGAAAATATTAAAATAGTGAAAGCAATAAACAATATCTCTGAGTGTATGCATATGGAAGGAACCAACAAAAAACATTTGCTACTTTCTACTAAATGAAAAGACTGGAAAAAAACAATCTTTAAAAGGTATGTATACACACATATATATATAAATAAACTATTTACAGAAATTGTAAGCAAAACGCTTCTTATACATAAAAAATTAGGATGCTTTTACAGTTTTAATATAGATCAAAATCGCATCCTACATATATTTAAATCAGACAATGAGTTACTGAAATTGAGCAATTATGTGCTATGGTTTTGGGGTTTTTTTTAATTAAAAATACTCTTGTTGAAAAAAAGTAAGCATTTTTTTAAGTGTTATTAGTGGCAGAAGATAAGTTTCTGATGAGTGTGTTCTTTCTACCACCCTTTTATTTCCAGAACTCATTAGCTAATGTTCTTTTCTGCTGATCTCAATGTTTCCATTAGCAGATGCCTTTTGAATGAAGAAGTCATATATGGCTTTGGAAGTTTCCAATGAAAAATAAGCTTAGTAGGAATGTGTGTGCTGTTTCCAGAGAATTAAATTGGTCAAAAGCAAGGGCAACAAAATGAACTCATCTCTGAAAGAAAAATGGGCGTAAAAAAATGAGGTTTTTTTTTGTTTATGAACTGTAGAATTTAGTTAGTGCCATGACTACAGATGGTCAATGAACGTTGACACTACAAAACAAATTTCAACAAAATGATGTACAAACTACACATTTTTCTTAAAAACAATGACAGATTTGCATTCTTTTAACCCTTACATTAATCAAATGTACCATTCCATTAAAAAATGTTAGGCACTTAGGACTATCATAAATCTTGAAAGAAAATCTACTAGTGTCAGCAATTCTTAAGTTATGTAGAATCCTAAACATTACTGTAAAAGAAACAGACTACAATAATTAAAAAAAAGGCAGTAAATATAAACTTCTGTAAGTACCAATATATTTATGCACTGGAAAACTATACCTAAAAAAATACACACACACAAAAATAAATAAATAAATAAATAAATAAATAAAGATTCAAAACTCAAAACTGTAAGAATGGCATTTCCAAATTGCCTGGCCTGAGATCTGCAATTATTCAAGCTTTGTTTTTAAGACCTAGACAGTGAAATGTGAAGTTTCCTTTCTAATATCTTGTTTCAATGATTGACTGAAATCTGAATATAGGTAGGGAACATTTTGGAACAGAGGAGTACAATTTTAAAAGGTTTTGAAAAACTGAAGCAGTACTTTGAAATAAAGCAATAGATGCAGCTTACTACACTTGAGTAAGAAAAATCAACCGTGCAAGCACAAGCTGAGGAATGACTTCCTTAACAGCAGCTCTTAAGAAAGGGATTTGGACACTACAGATCAACACAGACTAAATAAATATTGTCACTCCTGTAAGAAAGATGACTGAATGATGATAATACTGAAATGAGTAGATGGAATCCCACCGAGGAAGTCAGACTGAGTTTGCAGTTATACTTATCTCTGACTGACCTCAGCTAGAATCCTGTGTAGAAGGTTTAAGCTCCACACTTCAAGATGATGTGTACTACTGGGATCCTGAGAGCTATTACACAGAGACTGTCTATTGTAAAGAATACTAAGAAGAGACATGATGGTAATCTGCAAACACTTGAACAGCTCCTATAGAAGGAATATTATCAGCTGGTATCTTACTGAGGAAAGAGTAAGTAAGGGTCTTACAGGATGGCATAATATATGCTATATTTTATGAAAAGTGTCCTGACTAAGGATATTGAAGATTATTGATATTCCAAGACTGGAAGCTTTAAAAATCAGATCATCTGCCAGCCATCAGTTAAGAACAGTTTAATGACAGCTGAATTTCCTTTAAACCAGGGAATAGCCTGAATGGCCTCTTCAGATACCCTCTGGATGTCCATTCTGTGACCCTATAAGCTTCCATTCAATAATAAATAAAAGAATAAGGAAAACAAAACCAAGAAAAAAAACGCTCTACAAAGTATCTAGCAATAAGAAATAATATAAGAATAAAACAAATCCTAACAACAATTCGATGGTAACACTTGGTAGCTATGGTATGATAATGAAAAAGCATTAATAAATTTCTGCGTATATGTGAGGGAAAAGGATCACCTATTATGGAAACTTTCTTGCTTAGCAGAAAGCTGTAAATACTAAAAAGCATTTACTGGAGATAAACACTTTAAGTAAGAATGACTGGACAACTATCTCACAAGCAATCTCAATGAGTTAAAGGAGGAGGTCTCCAGTGTACCAATGTGAATTAACAAGTCTTACAATGTGTGTACAAACTGCATCAGTACTAATGTAAAAAAATCATTATCTGAAAAGATCAAATAGAATATCTAGGGTACAGTTTGCCTGATACCAATCCCAAATAAACAGAAAAGTTGGCAGGAAGACGATTGATGCAGGTTCAAAAGAAAAGTAAATAACAATACAAATCAGTATTTGTATAAGTTTTATTAACTAAACTGGTTACAATTCCTGGTTAAGTTGATAAGGCATTTAACTTAGTAGTATACAATATCCTTACTAAAAAAAAAAAAAACCAAAACAAAAAAACAAACAGAAACAAATCTGTACTAGTTTGGTAAAGCATCTATTAAATCTGTTAAATATTGACTGACAGATTTCAATAGATTCATAGATTCATAGATATTAGGGGTTGGAAGGGACCTAGAAGATCATCTAGTCCAACTCCCCTGCCTGAGCAGGACCACCTAGACCAAGTCAATAAGACCAAGTTCAATAAGGGGTCACCATTTAGTTGGTGAATTCATAGGTGTATTTCCTATCAACTGTAAGAATAAAAAACATGCTGTTAGTCAACATTGTCATTTGTAAATTGGAACAATGAAAAAAATGTAATTATATTTCAAAAGATAATGAGGTTTTTCAATTACAAAAAGACCATTCAAGTTAACAACAAGAGGAAGGTAAACTCACTACAGCAGATCACCTGATAAGCTGGATACATTCAAAAGAAAACTTCGCAAAGACAGACATATACAGTAAAAGTCCAAGTTTCTACAAATGGTCAAAGTTTCAGAATAATTTTGAAGGTTTTATCACTGGAACTGTTTTACAGCTCGTAATGGACAAGTAGCTGTTTCCCTTACAACATTGGCTTAAAGCCTTAGTACACTTCTTGACTGTGTGAAGAGAGCAGCTGTGTTTAGCAGTAGGAAAGTAATTTTTCATTTCTAAATTTGTAATATTGCCTAATAATAAGAGTAAGTTCCACAAAGTTGCAGAACAATTACTTATTAAAACTATTAACAAACATAAAACCAAGTGGGTTTTTTTGGAGAATTTGCATATTAACTATTGTATTTTTTTCTTGAAATGTATCAAAAGATAAATAGGTGAAACAACACCTTTAGGTAGAGACTTTCCCACTGTCATGAACTTTCTAAGAAGAAAATTAAGACTAATTTGAAGCTAAAATAATAAGAAAGTCTGTTTATGTTTGCAGTGCTACTGACTTTGAAACATACTAGTGAAATTCTTTATTGGTGTGTACATTTCAATTTTAAACTTATTTTTTAATTTAGGTCCATAATTTAATTTTACACATTTATACTCTCAGTGGTAGTTCATTATTTTATAGGATCAGCTTTAAAATAAAACTTTATCTTTCTGGTAATGCAAGAATCAGTGGATAGCTGATTGCAAAATAGAAAGTTTAAAACACACCAAAAGAATTAAATTTTCACAGAACATGTAAGAGGACTGTGTGACACATTAGCACTGGAAATTTAAAAGTTAGAAAAAGAGGAAGAGGGTTTAAAAGTAGATCCATGGATCCATCTGTGGAAGATAATTTGGTACAGATACAATACGAAGCTCAAGAAATCTTTAGACTACCAGCTTCTGCAAACTCATAAGGTATATTTTAATGGAAAAGTCATGCCTTGTCTGACGAAAGTTTGTGAAGTTTCCCTAAACACTTGCTGGCAGTAAAAACACTGGGCTAGACAGACCTTTGCTCTGATGTAGAGTGCTCCTTGATCACCTATAACATGGATGCTCAGGTTGAACTAACTTCAGGCCTTAATGTGAAAGCACCAACTGGGCAACACATTGAGATAAGGATCCTATACATTTAGCAGAATTTGTAGGTGCCTTTAATATAGAAGTCCTCTATGGGACTGACAATAAAATGCAGACTTAATTCCATTTTCTAAACTAGGAAAAATGTATCCATTGCTGCTAAATTATAAACCAGACAAGCTGATTATACTTTTACACTGGAATAAAATTTACTTACATCAGTGTTACAAGAGCGATACCGCTTTCTTTCTCCAAGACAGTATTTGCCTCCACCTGAAGGCCTGGAAGAACATGTTTTATATATTAATACAAACACAGGTTCATGAGAGATAGTAATACTTTGCATGAGGTTACAATTCCAAGAGACACATATTATATAAATAAATAAAAGAGCACATGTAAGTTCTAAGGTGAGATTTTAAAATACTTTATTTAGTAAGAATTGCAGAATTGACTTGAATGGGAGCAAATACAAAAAAATACTTGGCACTTGAGAATTGTTCACTTACATAGTATTCATGTAGTTTGCATAGATTCCAAGCGATACAGTTAAATTGTATTTTGAAAAGAATAAAGAGGTATTTAATTATTTACTTGTGTTGTAGAACTAGAGTAAGAAATATGTAAACCGTCTGTGTTGTTTAATCTAAGAACCTTATCTAACTTCCACAGAGGTTAAATAATGACAGCATTGATTTAAATGGAAAATTAATCAGATATAATCTTTTCAGCTCCTAATTTGAAAGCAGCAAGGAAAACACACTTGGTTGTTTTGTTTGGGGTTTTTAGTCAAATAAATAAAGAAAAGAATTTATAATCAACTAGAAAGAAAATCAATACTATTTTTAACGTTACAGTTGTTTAACCAGGCACAGATATCCTTGAAGCTAAAGAAACCTTTTTCCTAATACTGACATACTACTCCAAGAAGCATTTGTTTGCTGTAATGTTAAACATTAAATATTTCGTCACCTTTCAACACTGCAACCCATATACATGGTGACACAAGTTGTTAAAAATTCTTTTGAAATTACTCATGCTCCAAACAAATATTTCACTAGCATTTTTGTGATTCTGTGATTTTTATATATTGGTGTGAAAAAAAAATATTTCTTATTCTCTCAGTCTCACATGCTATCGGTAATTTTTGCTGTTGAATCCATCCAGTAAGTAGTGCCATTTGTTATATTTAATAATTATTGCTAATGATAAGGGTTAATAAACCACCTTCACCAACAGTAATATGACTGCATAGTGTCTTGCAGAGTGCAGTGGAAAGTTCACGTACAACCTGACTTGCAAAACATGGGTACAAGCAACAAAGAACCTAAAAGTGAACAGAAAAAATGTAAGAAAGAAGAGAGAAAAGCCACAGAATGAATATTCATGAGGGAAGCACAAAAGCTTACAATTTTCAAGAAAAAGTGGTCTTAAAAACTAGTAATGGTGATAGGAATAGCAGTTATTAGACATGACAAAAACAAAGCATGGAGTAATAAAACTTCCCTTCTGCAAAGACACATAGCTGTGATGAGGTAAACAAAACACAACAAGCAGCAACAGAAAGAAGTTGTTATTCATTAAGCAACGAACAGCAGTGGCAATCAGTTAAGCATTCTTCATCTGAGAAGTGTAGAGACAGAAAGAGGAGCACTTTCCTGACAGACCTCTGGAACAGTGCTTAGGACATAGGAAAGCAGACAGATGACAGGACCAGTACAGACACACACAACAGATCAAGCTTTAGGGGAGAAGCTGGCCCATCTTGAGGGAGAGCAGATGGACCAATAGGGAGCAATGGCAAGGAGAGAAGTTGGTGAATTGTTATGAGTCAGTGAGAAGTCATAACTAAGTGTTGGATATGACAGTATGTAAGTGTATTGTATGCAACACTACAACTAATTATTTATGTTTTATATGTAAGCAGTTATATGCAAAAGCTTGGAAATATTCTATTGTTTTTTAATAAGTAACTCATAATAGTTATTTCCTAGACAAGCAGTTTGAGGTAATGTATTAAGAAATAAATCTATCTAGCCATAATTTAAATATATTTTGCATGAACAGCAAAGTTGCAGGAAGAAAACCATTCTGGTTACTGCTAAATACAGCTATCTTTACAGTACATAAGCTACATTTAAAATGTTAAAAGTAAGTCTAGTGAACGTCTCCTGTTTTAAGTGTTTCTGTCTGCTATTTTGAAGACAAATATTGGCAAACTAGCAAAACATTTTTACAGATAACATGTGAAACCACAGTTCTGAATAATTTCCAAATGTGTCTTTTTGTTAGCTCCAGCTTACTTTAGCTACTTACGCTGGACTGTCACAATGTCTTATAGATGAGGACACTCCTCCCCCGCAGGTCCTGCTGCACTCTCCCCACATTGACCACGGACCCCAACCCCCATCTATGCTCTGGGGCCAAGTGCCAAAAGGTACGCATTCTCCCTGATAACACCACTGAAAGATTTCAGAGAAAAACACAAAATTAGCTTCCAGGCTGACAGAGTTATCTGGACAGAAAAACATAAGGGTCAGGCAATGACCAATTATAGGCATTAGCATTCTCCGTATAGATAACAAGACTAATATTTTACTTTTTCTAGCCATGTTTAGACTTTGGTGAGTGTATGTGTGATTTGTTAATTGTCTTCACTAAGTCTTGAATTATAGGTCCTTAACACACACCAGAATTAAAACAAGCTCAAAATAAAATTAAAAAAAAAAATTCTTCAAATTCTTCCTTAAGGTTTCATATTAAAGGAACTGCAAGTTGCTTACATTCTTTTAAACACTAAGACTCATTTCTAAGATCAGTTTAGCAAAACACCCTCCAGTTAGGATTCATGTAGGTGCTTCTTTACACAAAATGAAAAATTCCCTCAATCCCCTTTCCCCTCAAAAGTAATTTTAAGAAAGAATTCCCTTACATTTTAAAAAATAAATCAGAATGAAGTTACAATGGAAGAATTTGTTGCAGTACTTCATTTATACTAACACTACAGACGCAATAAAAGTAGTGCCCAAAGCATTAGACATGACACAGAAAATCATGTAATAGTGACTGTCCACTTGTTAAGGGACAGAATGAACATGTGTACTTCACTCATGCAAACACTTAAAACTTTGCAATATCATTACTTATATTGGACATTAAAAAAAACAAAATGGCAGTCCATTCAAACAAATGGCTAACTAGTTTATGATTTCCTTAGTCAGGAATCTTAAACCATTGAGAAATAGTCCTGGAGCCCATAGTTTGATCCACATTGTGGTGTCTGCTGCATCACTGAGAATCTGGAATAGTTCAGTTAGATAACTGTTTCCCACCATTACAGGCTTAGATGACAGAGTAGAGCACAGCCTCAAGTTTATTGTGACCTGAATCTGTACATCTAATTTCCAAAACGTGTGATTCTGCTGTTTGACTTCCTTGAATTCCCAAGTATTGACTCTTTCCCAAAAGAAATCCAGAAGACTTTGTGTCCAAAATCAGCCACATGGATTTGACATAAAGCATTGATACATGAAAAAAGACATGGACAGACTGCCATATCCCTGTCCACCCAAAAGCACTACTGTAATACTCAGTGTTTACTTTATGTTACTAGGTACAGTGTAGCCAAGTTTTATCTTCTCCTGAGCCCTAAAGCTCACCTAAAGCCCCAGTATCAGCAATGTTAGACATACAAAAACAGCCATTCACAATGACCTACATTATTCTAGATTTTTCTGAAAGATAATTTAACTTTCAGTCATTACTGGGGGGGGGGAAGTTTGATATGAGCAAGGATTTTAGAGAGTGTTAGCTAAAGAAATATTTTTTTTCATAAGAAATTTTATTTTGAATAAAAGGTGCAGCTAGACTGCCAGATGTGACAGAGTCTAAGTATGTAGTTCTCAGGAATGTACATTAAAATAATATTAACATGCATAGCTTATCATCAGCAAATTCACATAACTGCAGCATAGTTTTGCATGCAAATACATGCTATCATTTAATACACTTCCTTGTTATTTCCACTTTAATAAGAGAAATCTGTAGGATTATTTTTGTAGTCATATTCATTCTTGTTTCTTCTCTCAAAGCAGATCTATACTTCATGACCTCTTTTTTCTCAATATGTGCTGGGCCTACTTTAAAACGTATCTGTTATAATCTAGCTCATTGGTGCTTATATATCTCATGCTCTATCAAGTCAGATAAACAAAAAGGAGCATTACTGTGAATAGAGAAAAGACAATTCAGACTATTTTAAAACTCCAGTTGAAAATACATTACTTTACCTACTGGTCTGGCCAGAACAGGGTTTTCCTCAGAGCATCCTATATGGTGCTGTGCTTTAGGTTTGAAACCACCATGGATACCATCTAATGTTTTAGCTATAGCCGAAGAGTGCTTGCACACCAAGGCTTTCTCAGCCCTGCCACACAAATAAGAAGGCTAGGTGTGGGCAAGAGGGTGGGAGAGGACACTAGGACAGCAGATTCAAATCAACCAAAGGGATACCTCATACACTATAACATCATCAATAGTAAAACTAGGAGAGAGGGTGTTTCCAAAGTAGACAGGCCAGGCAACAGTCTGCCGGAGGTAGGTAGTGAGTCATTGCCTTTTTTCTCTTGTCCATATTCTCTTTCTTTTCCTTTCACTTACTACAACACCTTATCCCACAAGCTCTTCTCACTTCTGCCCTTCTGATTCTCTTTCCCATTCCTGGGTGGGTAGTGAGCAAACAACTGGGTGGGTGAGGGTATAGCTACTGGATAGGGTCAACCCACCACACCTTTCAGAAAAAAAGCAAAGACACAAGTCTTCATAGAATTGTACTGAGGAACGGAGGGTTTCCTGGAGTTCTAAATTTACAAATTGGAGGTTTATGCCAATGAACCTCTCTTCAATCCAGACTATCACTGAATGTCTGCATACTGGTAATGCAGTCCATACAGCGAACTCACTAAAATAGATATATCCATACAGCACAGTGCAATGCCTCTAATGATTATGATTATGATGAATTAAGTATTTACATGAACTATACATGGGAGATTAAAATCTAGTTTTCAGTGATAAATTAAGTGATAATTAATTTATTAACTAAAGCCAATCTTGCAGCAGTCTATTATAGTTGCCGTACAAATACATTAACAGTTATCTAAAGGTTAAAGCTAAAATATAAAATGCTTCTAACAGTAAAAGTATATGCTAATAATTTAATGAAAAATGCATTATTTAATGAAAATTATTATTTCATTAATTTAATGAAAAAATATTGCAAATATGTAAAAAGTTAAGAAATGAAAGACGTTCAAAGTTAAACCCATGGGATTATCACATACATAAACCAGAACATGCAAATCATACTAACTTAGCTATTATTACTTTATATAATATGAAGGTGCATTTTTCCTCACTTTGTTTTTCTAAAGCTGTGCAAATCCCTGTACTCTGAAATTTCTCCTGTCAGGCAAACATTGTCATCCATAGTCCCATACTGCCCTATACAAACTCCTTAAATGCTTATTTTCTTTATTCAAGTAAAATCTGAGGATTTACTACTAACTTGGTCTGTTCTTAATTTTGTAGTGAAAATTTATCTTGGTAGATTTATATAAACAACTGAAAGAAGATATTTTAATGGAGATTTTTATAATGGCCATTTTAATGGTAGAAATCCCTCCCAACTCTACCAATAAGATACTAATGCACATTGCATGAAATTTTACTAAGAATTAATAGTTAACATTTAATTTAGATTAGTGTAACTAAAAGCAGAAACTGACCCTCCAAACATGATTTAAGTACTCTGAGATCCTGTTTGGCCTTCAGAGCACAGAACATAATTTATTACAAATCTGGACAGAGCCCAGCAAAATAGGGTTGGGGGTTTTTTTGGTTTTTTTTTTTTTGGTCTTCAGGTGTGTCTGCAATATAAATGTAGTGATGATTATGACAATGGTAATAACAATAATGTGTTACAGAATTGTAACTTATTTTCTTCTTAGCAGGTAGCAAAGAGAACTACATATATGGGAAAGGCTTGTGTATTCTAGGGGTTTTTTTGCTATCAGGAACAATTAATTTATAGGAATCTTTGAATCTGCAGTGTATAGATACAGTTATCTACTATTAACAGGCATGAGCAGTTTACTTTTTTAAAACAGTACAGATTCTCTCATTTCCCTCTAAAATCTAATGATGGAACAAGCTACTGATGACTGGAAAAATATACTTTGTAGACAGCAAACTGATTAAGCCTCTGGCAAGTGGACACAGCAACAGTGTTTTAAAGCATCTCAACTTGTTCATTGTAGTCTCATGGTTTAAAAAAATATACATAAATTGAGGTAAATTACTCCTTGTCATTGACGAGGAGTGATAGTTCCAAAATAAACCTGGACTGTTGATTTAGGAGTAGAGGTTCTAACATTTTCTATTACTCTAGTAAAAAGTAACATATTCACTAGAATGCGCAGGTGTCTCTGTTTTCACTGGCTACCTCTAAGCACTGTATTTTTTAAAATAACCCCTTCAATGAATTTGTTTAACATGGTTTACCAGTATTTACAAACTCAGCATGGAAAAGCCATCAGACCACTGCTGGGTCATGGGCCCTGAATGAAGTTGTCAACAGGCATTAATAAACTGTGACAGCTGCCCAAAAGCTTTCATCCTTTTTGTTTAAACATCAGATTGCAAGTCAAAATGCAGCATTATCTTTGTTGAAACTATCGCAGCTAGCATGGCAAAAGACAGAATGAGAATTCATGTCAGTAGTCATTAGGAAAAAATCCAATCTGGGGCATAAATCCGATGGACAGATGCATCAACTCTTGGGAAGATACTGGAAATTGTTTAATATAATAAGCTCTTCATTTCATATAAACCTGCATAAAATACATCTTGAAAAAAGCCATATGGAATTTACTTTTTTCCCCCAGCACATATCCTATAAATTAATGGTTTTCTTTCCTCTTTAAGAACTGTATAGATTTTGACTTGTAATTAAGAAACACTGTTATTCTTCTTAATCTAAAACTAAATTTCAGAACTTTGTCTGAAAGTACTGATATACAGAAATTGTTTCAAAATAAAAATTTGTATGATCAGACAGATACAGTAGCACTAGACTTATTGACTGCAACATTGGTTTCAGATACTTCCCTGTTAGGTAGAAGAGTTTATCATACTACACAGCAATGAAATTTAATGATGAACAACTGGGAAATACGGGTGTTTAGAAAAACTATTTTAAGGCAATATTTTTTTTTCTCTCTCTCTGCTTGTATGATTCACCTTATATCTGAAGGAATGAAGTTGGGGGTTTTTATTCTCTGATAAAATAAGAGGCCGGGCTCTAGATCTATGTTACACATTTTCTAAGTCCATGCCAGACCCAGAGTTGTAAAAATACTTTATGGTAGACTGCCATAAAATTTAATATAGATTAAACTAAAGAGTTTTTATAGAAATT